>KN716535.1:30654-49622 GCA_000816705.1 Dictyocaulus viviparus
TTAAAAACGATAAATAGATTATTTTTGAAAATACGAAAAAGCTTTATTTTGAACAGTTTTTGAAAAGCTGACGATATGAAGAAGCGAAGAAAGCCAAATTATATAAGCCAAGCTTCAGCCAAGAGAAAAAAAAAACAAAAACAAACGATGAGTTTCAATTCGATGAGGGATAGATCAGTATTGAGTTACAACTAGAAGAGTTAGTTTTTCATTCACAGAGCGTGATAAAATCGTTCAAACATCAGATGAAATTAACGAGCTTAATCCATTCGAGAAATAAATTAAAAGATACGTAACGACGTTCGTCAACACCAACTAAATACATTAATTTGACATAATGGAAAAAGAGAGAGAGAAAAAAAAAATTAGAATTCTATAGTGATTCTAAGTTAGAATAAAATTAGTATAAATTATTTATTCAATTGAGATAGATACGTATTTCACCTCAATTTAAATTTCGTAAGCTTATTCATTCACGTAACATCGTCAACATACCTCGTTCACATTGAGGTATAACAACACGAGAATGAGACAAAGAATGATGCCGGCGGAGACGTACACGTTTCACTAACACAATAGGGTTTTGTTTTTTCCCTCTAGGCATATTAGAGTATTTAGTAACGAAAAAAAAAAAGTGATGTGATATTAATCTATTGATATGATTGATATTCAGTCTTGTCGTATTCATCATAATTATGGTCCAGATTTTAAAATATTACGGAACCGCTGTGAAGTTTTTTTTCTTTTCTTTTCTAACGAGCCTCCTCGTTTAAGTGCATGTAATAATTTTAAAGTAAATAATAAAAAATGCTAGAAAAAAACAATGTGTTGGATACATCTTTGGATTGTCACTATGGAGTATTAAGTAAGTACACGGACTTTTAAGCAATAGCAATCAATGAGTTACGAATCGATTAATACAGTGTTGTTTATGTTGTTTACAAGTGAGGTAAGCTGCATCATGAGGTGCCATGAGAGTTATTCGAATAGAACACAAGTAGAACAAATGGTGAATCCTAGATGACTCAATGAATGCAAACAATTCCAGCTGTAGACTGAAAATAATCAATGGATATAGATGAGTAAGCGTTATTCAATGGATGTGATCTCGGATTTCGAACTGCGAAAGATGACGTCACTAAGCCGGATTTCCTCAAAATTGACGCGTTTCATGGTGACGCCTAATGTCATCATATAATAATTTCTAATATGAAGAATCTTTTCAAGTATACTATCGTCCATAAATCGATATCGATTAATTATCGAATTCTTCACAAAACAACTTTTTCGCCTCATTATATCATCGAACTCAATATGTCTAATCAACGAATGAATCAAAGAGCACGGTTATAACAGTAATTATAATCGCATTCAATCCAATTCAGAATGTCGTCATTGAATTAACGAGGAAATGATTATTAATGTATCGAGGAGTGTATCTCTTTGCCTCACAGCAATATTGAAACGAATTCGTTCAGTACGATGATAAGATTATACAAAAAAGAAAGAAAAAAGATGAGGGAGAGGGAGTGATTGATAGCGTCAGTAGCATAATTTCAAGCAACAATACACGATGTATTCATTTCAAAATGAAAACTGAAAACTGCTCGTTTCTAAAGACCATAATGATCAATTGAATACATAAATGAAATAATTATTCAATCAATCTGTTTTAAATGACTAATTAATTAGTACGTATGAGGCACAAGCAGTCGCTTTTTTTTTTGCTCTTCTGTTTTAATTTTCCCTCAAATATTCAGATCATCATTTCCTTATGGAATCACTTGAAACGATGCGTTACAGCATAACGCTCTACGAAGACTTGAACTAATCGAATAAGCTCACTGCCTCCGTTACACCTCTTCTTGAGTTCAATTTCAACTACTGCTCAAACTGAGTGCATTACATCATTCATTATGCATAAATTATCTATTATGTATACAAATATTTTTGCTCTTATTCTATCAAATGAT
Source organism: Dictyocaulus viviparus (assembly GCA_000816705.1). Taxonomy (NCBI): domain Eukaryota; kingdom Metazoa; phylum Nematoda; class Chromadorea; order Rhabditida; family Metastrongylidae; genus Dictyocaulus; species Dictyocaulus viviparus. Next base: position 32,628 of record KN716535.1, read on the forward strand.
AATACATGATATTGGCATCATATATTATATTTATTGAGGTTAACGTCTTAACTGAATTGCCTTTTTCATGGTCGTTTGAATGAAATTCTAGTTGAAGGCGGAATTCAAAACAAAAAGCACTTTAGTCAAATTCAATGCAAAGCCTAGCGTTTTCACTGTTCTTGTCTTTGCCCTCAGGGAAACTCCATATCAATACGAGATCAATTTAATCAAGCATACTTGCAAAAAACGTAGAATCGTTCAATCGTTCAATTGAGCACCTTACATAACACATTCACTAATTTAATATAGTATCCCACCTTATCAATTGTGACTATAAATGAGTCTTGTCTGAGGTCTCCGATATGTGTGACTGAACTCAGGAACGTGGGAATATCAACTGCACCATTATAACGTTCCGTAGTTAATAGAAAACAAAATGAATAAATAAATATCCGTTAAGGATATAGCACTAGTTTTGTGAGTCTAATCGACAGTTTCATGTTTGTGTATTTTGAAGCTTACAGATTATTTATTCCTATAGATTCACTCTGAATAGATATTAATGCATTCAATTTGCGTCTTCTTCTTATTTTTGGAGTTCGTGTTTGCTTAAGAAAAACAAGAGGACATTCGAGTTACAAATGCTGAGGTAAGTAAAACACCAAACCTCAAAAGTTATGTTAAAGCATCATAGATTACTTAGCTGTTCATGTCCAGCTTGACTGTTTATATATAAATATTCTTCTTATTCAGAAAAATTTACCAAATTTCTATCAAGCGATTTTTTTATTATCCGTGTTGAAGAAATTTTCTATTTAACAATTACTTGTTTTGTTTACTAGTCAATTAGTCATTCTGTTGTGATTATTTTAAAGCTCTTAGCTGTTATCAATAAGAAACAATTCAGTAGAATTGGAAGTAGTCGACAAGAATGCTGCTGTAGATGAACTATCTGGTCCGCGATATCCTGATAACAATCACAGCTTATGCTTCGGTTGAAAATTTAATTTTTAAAAAAATCCATCAAATTTTAGGATAAAATGTTAAGAAAATCTATTGCCCCGAGTAATCGTTCATTTTTGATTGATCGGAAAAGAAATAAAGTAGTCAAAAATGTAAATTAAAGCTGTAATTTTGAATATACTAAAATAATCGATTGATCTCTGATCAGTGCTGGACGGTATACGAATTTCGGATTCTGAATCAAATGGAATATCTTTCAGCGTATCGGATCGAACACGGTCGAATCCATACGGAGGATACGACGTCAATGTTATGATGTTTGCGTTGACTCATCGAAGATATGAGTGCATAGTTTATATCGATCGTAGGAGGTACGGTATCTTTTGAATATCGTAATTTGAAGCAAGTCACTCAATTGTACTTGATCTACGCGTGCTCTGTATGAATTAAATAATTAGATGAGAAAAATAAAAACTCTTCTGATAGAAAAACAAGTCAGCTAAAATACAGCGTAATCAATTTAGTATCAGAATTGAGATTATGAAAGAAAGAAAAAAATGAATTGCTTGGTTGTTTACATCTATACAACATTATTTTTGAATTATTTATTGTATAGTGAAATGTGACCGGCACTAAAAAAAAACATTTTCGAAGTAATCTGATTACCCAACAGATGGCAGGAACGGAATCTCTGGAAGAATCCTTCCACAGTTACACCGGCTATAATAACAATAGCTATTTGTGTGAGATTTAAAAATAAACAATCACAATCGGATCGGAATCGGAAAATTTCTGTACAATAGGATGATAACAAAATCGAATCTACTATCAATTGCCAATTTCAGTCGCTTGAAGAGCCGTCTTGAATGAGTACGGTACGAAACCGTATCCAAGACCGAGATAAAATTTCGACTGGAACTCCACCCTTAAAAGAAAACGAGTCTGTATTCTATTCGTTCATTCTGAAGCTTACGTGTTTTTCTTTCTCATCAACACCTAGAGCTTAACTATTTAATCGGGAAGAATTTTAGCTTGTTTGTCTAATTTGAATGGATTCGATTCATTGGATATGAAGTAGATTAGCGTAGATATTCGTGGAAGAAATTGAAAGCTTTAACTGACCAGTGTAGACGTAGAGCGTGTAGAAAAGCGGACAGGCCTTCCATAAGCACGAGAATAGAAAATGTAAGCACAGCAAAGAAAAAGAATATAATAAATGTCGCTATGAATCCGGCTACACCATCAAGACTGAACGCTTGCACCAACACCATATGCCATAACACTTCCGAAAGCTCTAAACAACAACAAAAACGAATTCAATGTAAACGTAAACAGATTTTAATCTTACTCTACATATTGTTTATTGTTTTCGTTTGCTAGAAAGTTCAATAAACAACAATAATGAAACGATGTTTCTCTTCAGAGAATTCTTCGCTGTATTTTTTCTTTCAGAAACAAAAAACGTTACTAATAGCGGCAAAACTGGATTCTATTACCGTTTATAATATGTTAATACAATTATAGAAAACTCTAAAAATATGCAAATGAATAAAGCTTTATTTTACTTCAAGACAATGAACGAAAAAAAAAAAACTGCCGCAGAATAAAAAGTACTAAGCACAATCGAGTACATCGAATAGATTTTTACCATTTTTATTAGTTGATTTCAAATAGAAAAGACTACCTCAATGAATCGATAAAGCTTCAATTGATTTCTCCACCATATAAAGTATTTTTATGAATATTTTATGATTATACGAAACTTTTTGCTCAGAAAAAAAAACTACCATATGAATTGTCTCTGAGGAAAAAATCATAAGTTGAAACCTCGATGAGTAACTGCTGTGAAGCGATGTAACATTTTACAGTCGTTTATTTGTTTATATGTCTTTATAGGAAACGAAAAAACATAATGACGTCATCAGCACAACACTTTCTTTATGCCAGTTTTTCAGTTTACCAATGATTTATAAGCTTTTAATGGAGCAATCTTAATTATTTTTGTTATTTTTTTCGTTTTTTTTGAAACATTTTGTTGACGTTAATGATCAAATCCTCATATTGTGATATTTGGCGATCTTGAAAAAGTTGTCTTCGGCTTGCATGACATTTTTTTCTGCTTCAATTCAATGAGGTGGTGTTTATCACCCTTTTAATGTTATGGGTCCTTTTTAACCTCAGACTTGGCAGTTTAATGTGTTCGCTACCTCATGAGTGATAAGTTATTGATAATGTACTGAATAGGGCTTACGGGCGTGTGCAAGGGACAGCGCCCAAAGACGAAGATACGAAGCAGTATGTGATACGCAACCTAGCACATATTCAATCGTATGTATAGCTTGATGGACCATCACATCTCCAAAAGCCTGAAATCACTCGCTTGAAAGCAATTAGAAAACGCATCTGAACAAAAATCAAAGTTCAAATAGAGTGCAAAGTTGTATTGAGCCGAAAATGATCTGCAGTAGATTATGAGGGCAAAAAAAGCTAAGTACTTCGTAACTCTTGCGAAACAGATGGCAATGAAGAGTTCCTACTAGAAAATCAACAAAGAAAAACTCATAAACAATCATAAATCATGAATTTGTTTACGAAATCTTCCATGTAAACAATTGTTTACTGCGTAGAAAACGAAATATGTTTTCGAACGAAAAATCGCTAACGTTTAGCATCATCATTTGTAGAGTTTCATAAGAGGAATTTTTTGACTTTTACTCAGATTAATACCTCTTCTTCGTGGTGGACAGGAGGTTGAACGACTTCCTTCTTTTCGGCACCATTGATGATGATTTCGGTCTCGTCAGAAACAACATTGGCTCGAACTGACTATAAAAATTAGAAATACAAAAAAACGTTTTTTTTTTTTTGTAAATACAGGTTTTCCTTGAAGGGTAACAAAAAACACAACATGAAAAAAAATAACAGTAAATATGCAAAGCCGGATTTGAGTTTCTCAATAGATTAAGCTGAACTGCAGCAGCTTCACATTCTCATAGTGATTATTGTTAGACTTTTTTTTTATACTCGTTCAATGAGTTCAATTCATTTGCGACCAATTATTCGTATAGCTTATTTGATTCGGTGGAATTTTCCTCAACGTATTTAAATATCTTATCAAATACAGAACTAAGCAGTTTTTATAAAAACGACGAAAAAAAAACAGCTGATTGCTAACAATATTGCTTCCCATTGTTCGCCGCTTTTTCCTCTGTTCCATAATAAAATGTATCGGCTTTCCAAATAGCATAATTGGTATGCAAATGACCGCTATCAGTACGAGTGCAGCTTCAATAGCGCTCTGAAACCGTCACACTAGAAAATCCTTAACAATTCAATCAGATATAAATGAAACTTTGAAGTTGGAAACGAGGAAAGAAAAGTTCGAGCTAATTTGCATATATGCTTCATTTACCTGTCTTGGATACCATTGAGAGAGATAACAAGCATCCAATTCAGCGTATTCTTGTGTTGTAGCATTTAAAACCTTAATAATTTAAAATCATTTCATAATATATTTGAATTTAAAATTATACGAGTAGATCAAATCTAACTTTTATTCCAAATTCTTTCTCAAAGGATAAAAACTTCGTGCAGTAATGAAATACGTTGTAAGCTGTTCTCTTTTTTTCCCTCACATCACATATTCATAAGATTCAGCGAGTGTTTTCTATTCGAAAAAAATAACACAAAATTTCGTATTCATCGTTACAGTAGGAATTACAAGCTGTAATATCAGGAAAAAAAAAGTTGAGGTCTAATCATTTCATGATTTAAATATTCCGTCCAGAAATTTAATTATAAGCTAGTTTTATTGTCAATATTCTGCAAATTTTATGATGCCCTTAAGGCAATATGAGGTGTCAAGTGGAAAAAAAAAACTCCCACAGAAACTATATACTAAGCAAAAACATTCATAATAATTAGATTCAATAAAATTATGTCGACATTAATTTTTCACTGTCATTACGATGTCAGTCAATTGGTGATTTGATATAAATTAGATTTTAAAAAATGAGTTAGAGGAACTACATCTTTATGATATTACCATTCACTCATATGAATGAAGCTGAAATGCGATCTGAAATGAAGCTTCATAATCATTCATGAAGTTCAGTCACTTAAATAAAAACGGTGTACTGATTGAATGGTGAGCGTTATAATCGGAGATGCCTCCTCAGTACTATTCACACTTCAATAGACACTCAATCCATGGATTACGACTTTTTCTTCTGGATAATTGTTTGTTGAAAGCTTACAAACACTCATCCCGCTCATACCTTGTCCATTTGTACGAATCCAGAAGGTCTGTCCTTGAACATGAACATGTTGATGAGGCCAATCTGAAAACGAACGCCTTATGCAAAAATCGTCACCTAACTCTGAAACAAGATAAAATGATTAGAACTCACCAAAAGTGATGGTGCACAATGGGATCCTGGATAAATCTGACCGAATATCACATCAGGTTTCACCCAGAAAAATATCCATTTCAATATTATCTGAAAAACTAGAATGAAGAGAATTTTTGATTAAAAAAAAAACGAAAGATTACATTTCATTCATTTTGCCTCCTTGAGATTGACTTAAAATCACTCATAGAACAATTTGACCATGATACTATCAGAATTTTTCAAAATTATTAACTCATTAGCCTGAGGCAAAACAATACATTAATACTTCTATTTTTATCATTGAAATTTCCACTACGAAGGCAGAAAAAAAGCGGAATGTTAGTCAGTGAGTGATTTTTCACTCACTGAAGAATTTATTTAAGCACAAACCTGCAAGCAAAGATATATAAAAATACAACTCATGAAGAGCATTTGAGGGATGAAAACGGTGTAGATATCGATTTTTGATTTGAAAAATCTATAAGTAACATTTTTATTTTCTGAAAATTATTTCAATTTTTCTACTGATATGAAGTTTTTTTTTTGCGCGTACGTTAAATTTCACAGAATTTCGTACACAATGCGTCCAAATTTTTGCTGTATTGAGGAAAGGTTATGAAAATTTCAGCTTTATTGCCAATTTTTACCTCTTTGTGAGGTAAAATGTCATATGGAAGAACGTTTACAATGGCAAAAAAAACTTGAATACCTACCTGAAATTGAAAAAGCTTAACACAACACCGAACGTCATTTGTGAAATTCCCGCAATTACGGACAACTTCATTTTCATTGAATTCAAAAAGTTCAGTTTATTTTCGGCAATGTTCCATATCGGATCCATTCCGTACGGATACGGTCCGTCCGAATGCTGATAGCTGTGCTCGGGATCGATCTAAACGCATCGACGATCAATTTCTACCTCAAACTCAATAGGTTTTCAAATCTCTTTCATATTTTTTATGACTACAAACATTATTAAACATCATTCATTAAACATTTCGCTTATTGTAAATGTACTTCTGAAAATTTATCACTTTAAAAACCACAATAACTTTAGAGTTCAAAGAACACTCATTAGCCTTTCACGACGTATTGATTCTTACAATAGCTAAAGATTGATTTGTTTTGTTGTTGTTGTTGTTGTTTAGATTGTTTCTTTTCTCGTTCACTTAAGCTGTATTTATATTTTTGAAAAAATGATAGCATCGATTTGTTGATTTTCTAGGAGCTACCTAATGGTGATAATTTTTATTTTACGAACAAAATACGAACGTACTTCGATAAGCATTTCCTTCTTGGCAATTATGCTTTGATTTATCCATGTAGAAATTTCTTCTTGACTAAATATTATAATTTATGCAAATCAATAGTATAAAAACATTCTAAGAATTATAAATAGCTTTTTTCTATTCTCATTATCAATATAAGGATAAGGTATAAGTGAGTGGGAGTTAAAATGGAACGAAAGCTGTAAGTGATTAGGAGTTAAAATCTTAATGAGAACAAAGAAAGCTCTCTAACCTGTACGGATTCAACCATGATGTTCCGAAAATATTAAAAGATTTCGCGAAAATATCGTTATAAATGAAACCAGCATAAATTGAAAAGAGACCCATCAGAAGGATAATATATCGACCACCAAAGAACATACCAAAAATCTATAATGAAGTGAAAATATCGTTGGAAACATCGAACACTCTTCAGAATTTCATCCTCCAGATCCTACGCTTCTCAGTTGGCCACAAACACTTGAAAGCTTTGAATCCTCATCTTACAGAACTACAAGCTTATATGACTAACTGAAAACAATGGGCTATCAACGTTGCCCCATCATAACGTATCAGAGTTGATCGAAAATCTCTGAAGACAATTCAGAAATGTTCAACACTTTGAAGTGATTCTTCTCTTTGTTACTTTGTTTTTTCTCTTTGTCAAGTAGAAATCAACGAATCAATAGTAGTATGAATTTATAGGGAAGGAAATCCTCATCTGATAGATCTTCATCAGAGGTCAAATCTACGGATAACATTTGTTATTAAGCTGTCAATAAGCTGTTAATATGTATAGGTGAAACAAAATAAATCATTTGTTTATTGAGTTTCATAAGAAGAGCAGATATTAAAATGAGGTAATAAAATATAAATTCGATGTGTCTCTATTAATATACGAGAAGAGGGTATCACTCGAAGAAAAATAAGGTAAATTCACCTCATCTTTTATGTGTCTATCAATTAGATTCTTCTCACGAACAACAAAGTAGAGACCAGCAAGGAACATAAGTATTCCGTGTCCCAAATCACCAAACATACAGGAAAAGATGAAAGGAAACGAGATGATCGTGAATGGAGCTGAAAATGATAACCATATTAGTAGTGTTTGTTGTTGTTGTTGTTTAACTTTTAGCGTTTCGCCTTAACTGCAGCATCATATTTGCAACTATTAATCATTTCATGTTGCTTACATCTTTCAATCAATAAATCAATTCGGATAAATCTTAGCAGACATGAGGTTTGTCTCTAGCTTTCATTCAACGATCATATCCAACACCTAATCACTCTTAACATTCACCTCCTCCAGTTTTTTTTTCCTCTCAAATCGTTAACATTTATCATCTTAGTCGGGCTGTAGTTCTCAACAGGTTCCGCTCTACTACGGCGTGGTTGCCAAGATGTGACTGCGAGATGGACAGCACGATGAGCGATGAAAGTTCAAATTTCTAACAACATCTCCCACTTAGATAACACATTATAAGCTCATATGTAAGAAAAATTAGCAACACGTAATTTTATAATATCACTAATTTATGAAATACTGTGTAAATAAAAACTAAACATCACACAAATCCCTAATAATCGCACCGTAGACGTACATACGCTCAACCAAGATTACCTCAAAATCCAGAAGGCATTCTTCTAGTGTGGATTTTCGTAATTCTACTATCCCCTCTGTTAGCTTATATAAAGAAAAAGAGTTTCAAGTATAAATTCGATGAGAACAAGATTACCTGAGAGTTTCTACCGCTATCCGTGCTGAAACGAAACAGCATATTAGATCTGCCTTAATCGCTGCTTAGAGATTTGAATCTAGCACCAAAAAACATATTCACCCTCAATTTTGGGCGTCAAACTTGAAAAAACTTCAAAGCATAGAGTAACGTTTAGCTTAAGGAGCAGACGATATCAATACCGATATGAAATATCGTGAGGCATTGACTGACCCATCCTTAGCGTCAATATATCTTCCGAAAAAACAGTGGGAAAACAAGTACCGATTCAGCGATCCATAGAGCAACCCCGATAGTCCCTGATCACCTTTGTCTATTCAATCTGAGGCAGCCAAAGATAACAAGTACAAAGAAGAAAGTACAGAAGTACAAATCTTTTTTCTACAACTTGTGTTATAAGTGAGTCTAACACTACATCTAGCAGAGTTCGCCCCATGAAGTCCTAACGTGTAGAAAGTCACCAAGTGATTAATCCGACAGTGGCCAGCAAAACAGAAAAATAGAGCAAAAAGCACTTCATAAAAAACATAATTAAATAAGAGATAACATAAATTTTAATTTAATATAGATATACCTCAAAGATATATATAACCTAATCATTGAATTCAATTCAAATGTGAAGCGGTGTAAGGAACCATTTCAGTTAGATGAAAGCACGAACGACTAGACTCATGAGAAGCGATCGATCGGTCACTAGATAGATGCAAGACTTGAGACACATTATACTGAAGAAGACGATTCACCCAGTACTATGCATATGCATTTTTCTTTAATCATTTCTAATGGAGTTAGTACGTTGATGAGGTTGGACGCTGACGAACACAAACGTCAATAAAGAAGATGCTGATTCATCAATATTTTTTCACATATAAATTGAATTGACAGTTGTTAAAAAGAAAAAGAAAGCTAAAGTCTCTCTCAAATTGAACTCTTAAATTTCGAAATTTATGGAAAATCGCTGAAAAATTTTATAAAATTGAATTCAAAAAGATGTTAGAAGAAAAAATTACGACAGAAGAAAGAATAGTGGAGTAGATCTCCAACGGTCCTCACTGATTTTATCAGACTCATGATTGAGCCTTAGAGTGGAACTCTCATGTGTACCACACAAAAATGTGAGCTACCATAACTACATAAACATAAAGCAAAGCGGAAAATATGTTAGGATCTAAAAGATTTAAATAATCCTCCAAATATGCTAACATGTACGAATAAATTTCCGAAAAAAATTATATGCCTACAATGCATTAGTGTTCAGAATTAGCATAGAATAAGCAAATGACTCATTTTCCTCAAGGTTTAACATTACGAGAAACAGTTTGTGACTACATTCAATCTATAGACTTACCAGGATTCAGCTCACGATAGGTAGCTATTCCGTATGAGTCAACTATACTTTGAAACACTTCAGTAAATTTATTTGTTCTGTTATATGTCGGTGGTTCTTCTGGTGTGTGTAAGATGTTCAGTACTGGTTCCATAACAGATCCAGATGCTTTCTGAAAATGTATGGACGTGGAGTACCTGCCACTTTCTTGAATTCTTAGATTTTCATTATTTGAATGGTAGACATTTTAGAAGAAAACTGCATCACAAATTTTAGAAACAACAATTGGCATAAAAAACACAGTTGACGACTAACCGCTCCTCTTTCTAAAGCAGCTTTCACATCATCAAGGTGCACAAGTGGTACCCAACATTCCGCTACAAAAAATCTTCCAATTCCGTCGAATGTGAAGAGGTTCAAATGATGATAGACAGCTTTCTGCATTCGCACCTAAAGAACTCGAACCTTTGTTTACTTTTTCTAAGGTTTGTATCTTACAGGTTACTCGCAGGGATTTTTTTACATCAGTTTTTTTCTATTGTTTATCTTCTATTTCTGCAATTTAGCTAACTTGTCTGAGCCAGTTGTTGTGATTGTTAGCAGCCGCCTGAAGAACTCTATAACGATGTTCCTTCGTCTGTCCGAGAACGGTGCGTACGTCTTGCAACCGAGCTCGCACATCAGATCGAGCGGATTGCCGCTCCTGCAAGCAATAACCCTCATTACAAAGTAATTTTTCCAACTCTGGTGGGATATGCATGAAGTCTTCAATAACACTATTTTTGAAAAAAAAAGTGATTATGTTAGCTTCAAACAACGAACACCGAAAAGTTCCATATGAAATAAGATAGTATTTTTTGTATCCTCGGCTTTTTCCGCCCTTCTTGCTGCAATCATTTGTCGGTGATATTTCAGTGATAGCGTAGGTACTTTAATAAAGAATTTTGTTGACGACACTCAAGGGAAGCGACGAATATAAGCGTTTCAAGAGATTTCATTTAAGTGGAAGAATATAAAGATAAGATATTGTGTTGGCGTTGACCAATTCCTTGTGACGGGATAGGCCTACGCACTCGTGTTCAACGTGATATCATGGAGATGCTTAAATGCGTGCCTGATCTATACAGTGACTTAAGTTAAGCACTCCTCACCAAGTCAGTGCCAGTTATCTTACCCAGATTTCTCTGTTACTAATTTACCTGCCCCGGAGATATAGCGGGGATGCCGCGAACTGATTCGCGCCGGCGTGTCACTGCCGCACCTCCACCACTGAGCCACTGCGTCCCGGAAGAATATTATTTCTAATAGAGGATGATACCAGAATCATTATATTCTTGAGAAAAGACGACATAGATAATTATACACTGAAAGTACTGTCACTCTTTGGAATGGTAATGTATTTGTGGACGAGTTGCATCGCTTAGAATTGACAATATCACATGACGTATTCAATGTTCGATCGATCACATGATTTTCATTAATTTCGTTTAGCAAAATATTATTAAGTCTTTAAGTGAAATACGTTATGTTTCAAGTAATGGACGAACACCTAAGACTATCTTCGACATCAAAGAACAGATTTTTTCGAATGAAGCACATCGTCAACTAACAGGAAAAATTACCATGAATTACTGACAACTTATCAATAATCAAATTACACTAGATAACTAACTCCAAATTGATGTCAGTGACTCACTTAGCTTTCGTTAGCTGGAAGATAATTCAAATCAGCTCTCACCAGTTTTGTTGCTTTGAAAACTAGCTATTTGTAAAGGTCACAAAAATTTTCAGGCTCTGGTAAAACAATTTAGCTCAGAACACAATGACTCGTTCAAATTCGGCTATTTTGAATCGGAAATTGGTAGAAAATCATTAAAAGGCACTTTGCCTAAGGCGAAAAAATGATGAAGGTAAACTTTGAATGGGCTTAAAATGACCGCTCCATACAGTTCACTACTAGCACAAATGAAGCTGAGAATGGATATCTAGAAATCGATAAAATATTGATATGACTCTCACCTTGAATGTCTTCGGGCAGTTTTTCATGAGCTTTGCTTTGAAGCCATCGCATACTTTCTCAACTATGCTATGTAATCGTGTGCCTTTGTAAAAGAGAATGAATACGGATTTATGAAATTTTTCACCCTGAAAATGATGTATGAATATTGATTGAATATTTTGGATTGTTTTAATTCTTCTGTTTAGAGGAATGTACTGAGAAATAGCAAAAGCATTAAGTGTATAGCTTTCCATGATAATTTTGATCCTCATCTGTACTTTTTCGCTATTTTTTTAAGGCATTAAGACTATAGAGTCGTTTTTATATAACCAGTTTCTCACATGTTCATCTTCCAAATCGTCTTCAATTGGTGAACTTCTCATATAGGCGGCATGATGGCAAGCCCTCCACAGCACTCTCTCAAATGCGGGTAATCGTTCACGTCGAATAACTCCAACGGAATAACTAAAAACACATTCGCTTTGACTCATTACCTCTTTACTCTTTACGCCTTTCGTTCTTTAGTATGTTTACCTATAAGAATTTGTCATGCACAGCATAAAAGCACTACATTACAGTGGAACGTATTGTACGTCTCATCATAAGTGGCGTTAGAAAACATTAATAAATATTTTATTGATTAATGATTGTAAATGATTCTTGTTACACGGAATTTTCATAAACTGCTCACTGATATGATGAGCATGAAAAATGGAACAGTACTTACAGTACAACATCGAAAAGGTGATGGTAATGAGAACTTATACATAAAGCTGAATATCAGTAACTGCTATTAGTTGGCTAGGTAGAGAAAAATCCTACGAGCAAGAAAACGAAAAGCAAATTTGGAGACCCCTGAGGTTATTTTGAACTTGCAGAAAAATTGGGACTACGTGTAGTCTATTTCTACTTAGAAAAAAAAAGCGCATAACCATTCTTTATGCTAAAATGTTGTTTGAGGAAAATCCTCACGATAACTCAACGTACACAGAAGATGTCAAATGTCAATACATCAATTTTATCCTTAAATATGATAGGTGTTTAAAAAAATTCACATTTTTCACCTGATGCTCGCAGATAAACGTCGATCATTTGGATCGAAAAAAAAAACTATGTTGATAACTTTTTTTCATAACAAAACCAGATTGAAAAAAAAAGCGAACAAAATTAAAAATGATTATGCTAATCATCTAATAATAAGATCAATGCGAACAAAAATTGTGAACTCGATTTGTTTTTTTCTTATCTCTGGATTTCACATTGATAGATAGCTTAGATTTCACGAGAGTGGAATTTTATGCAACGATGGAGGTGAGATGAATAATGATGGATTCAAAGTGATAAGAATCTCTAAGAAAGAAACATTTTCGAGAGGGAATAAACAAGAGGACGACCAAATTTGGATAGTGACCTTCATAAGTTCCTTAACTATGGAAACCTACAGAAATTAAGCTTCGAAATCAAATAGTTTTCGTAATTTCGCTACTACAAAGGAGTCGAGAAGTTGATTAGAATGTCAACAAGTTCTACCGTTCAGAGTACTGTAAGCATTTAACGAGCCGACCATTTTTCTTCAATACGATCCATTTCTTGTTCACTTCTTTTGCACTATCCTCCAACTCTTGTACTCATTAATGGAAAGTGTAAGTTGTTTTCGTTTTGTAATAGCATACCGTATTCATATCAACTCAATTTTCCTCCTCTCCACGTTTCCAACTGATAATTGTGCCATGATACTAATTGTTACTACATTATGTGCTCATAATTTTATTAGATTGTCGACATTTTTTGTTTTAATATTGTATATGTATTTGTTAGATTAAAGTCTAATATTCCTCGGAGGTCTTGCGGTTCAACTCATCCTCAACTAAATAACATTTAGGGACTGTTTCTGTTTCCAACATAATTAGGAATGCACATTTAACTCCAGAATCTACGACCACAACTGTTGAGTCTAGCATGATTATCATCAGTGATGTTATCAGATGGGAAACACAAGGCATAAATTCATCGTTCTTCTATATGATTCGGTTTTCCTTCTGACAATAGAAAGTGGAGGTATTCATCCTCATATCGTTAGCAAGATACTTAAATAAAAAGAGGTATTCGAATAACTTCATCAACACTAAGTATTGAATGGCAGTACGATTCATTTGAAATACCGTCAGTCACGTCTTACTCGAGAAATTTCAAAGCTTCAAAGTATTTACGTAAAAATTTGAATTCAGCCATAAGTCCTTCGTGCAGAAATTGACAGCTATTTCTACCGGTTGTCGTAGATGAATAATAATTCTGTGAAATTTGTGATGAATACTAACCTTACTGGAGATTTATCAATTTTTCCGTACTCCTCTTCCTGAATTTCCAATTCTTCAGCAGCTTGATCGTCGACTCCCTCAAGATAGAAATTGTGAAAAGCATTTATATAGCTATATAAATTTACTGCTAACTAAAATCTTCTATTCTGGTGATTTTGTACAGAAGAAAAAGAATTTGAACGAAAAATATTTTGTTTCGCAGGTAGAAAAAGTCCAAGCGATGAGGAAAACGAGATTGCTTCTTGTAATCAGCAATTGATAACAACCGCAGATTTGAGGTCTGAGGCAAACAAGCCGTTTTTATATTTTTCTTCATCATAGTTTCTTATACTTGAAAACACGACTCAATTAAGAAATGCTTGAAACTGACTCCTTGTAAGAATTCATCTGTCTTGTCGAGGACGGCATCCCATTCCTTCAACTCCATATAGTTCATCTTCAATTGTGCATCGGATTCGTTCATATTTTTAACATCACGTTCGAGATCGGAAAGTGTTGTCTGAAACGATGTCGGATAAAACATAATTGTATGCAAATTATTTTGAGCCAATCACTTATATATTCTGAGGATTCTTTTCATTAATATCCTTCTACTTATCGCTTACAATCAACAGCTACAAATCAAATATTGATACGATTTAAAAAATATGAGTCACACAAACTATTTTACACTTAGTAATATTTATTTTATAAATAAATATAAATGCTAATATTTGATTTTAAGCACAAACCTCGAGCTGATTAAGTTCGGCGTTTGGCATCACGCTATAATCACCGTAATCCAGTCTTCCACCAATTATGATGTGACTGTTTGTGATTTGAGATTCCAGAAATCCTTAAACACATGAATGATTTTCGTTGAAAACAGATGAGTTGATTTTGTTTTCTTGACAACTGAATTGTGACGTACTGAGTTTTCTTTCCATTTCATCGAAACGGCGTATGTCACGTACAAAAGTTCTTTGGAATGGATTCACATCAGGATTCAACTGAAGAGAAGAAAAAATTCACAAAGTAGATTGGTGAGGTAACATCAAAAAAGTTACATTGCTTATCACAAAGCTTATATATAATCTCACATCATTTGGTCTTTTAGTAGAACCACCAAGTTTTGTTTCATGACGATTTCTCCTCATGATCTACTTTACACACAGTAAATCATTAATATAAATTATACTATTAGACAAAAATAGTCAAATACAAATACATTAATACAATAGTCAATAGTCAAATACACCTTTGGTGTTAAGCAATAACTGCGACATATCAATTCCTGGTCAATTTTCAACCTCATCGCGATATCTTGCAGATGATTGAGTGAGTTATATATTGAGTTATACACATTGAATTAAGATCAGCAATTTTTATCAAGGTGTTGCTCATTTCACAGATATCTATGAGGCGAAATTGTCGACGTCGAAAGGATGGTGAGCTTTATAGGCTTGAAGACGGACGTCAACCGCCGTCTACGTCACACTGCAGCACCTCCTACAATTCCTCTACGTGATCCAGCATTATTATTATCACTACTACTAATATACGCTTCAATACATGCATAAACGTATGCATATAATGAGGTAGATAAAAAATTATTGAGGTGTCTATGAGATAAATTCTATACAATGCCGATCGGAACGTAACAGCGTATCCCTCGATGGATATCCGTCGTGCAGTTCACTCCCTGATGCATGAAATCACTGCGACGATTGCTGATCGACAACGAATCAGCTAAATTTCTCTTTATAGTTATTTTTTTGACGAGTTATTTTGAAAAATAAACAAAAACAACATTATTTTGCTGGATGAATGCATGTTTAGTTCAGATCAGAACTGAATTACCGTATATCAACTCAATGTAGCTGCAGAATTTTGAAGCGGAAAAGAGTAAGTTGTTTTAGCTATTAAGAAAGAGGTGAAAGTTCACATAAGAATCATTGATACCTCATTTGTTACTCATCAAAAACTGGACAATTCTTAGATCATACCAGCATTTAACAATGATGTCATCATAAGCAGCAAAGAGGAATTCAAATGAGAAAAAAAATCCAACCAGTTCAAGTCATTCTAGTTCCTTCTTTTTTTTCCGAGTTTAATGAGGTATTAAGCTCATGAATAGTAAAGTAAACAAACTACCAACACCATCGTTACTCAGTTTTTCAACGAAAAAAAAAAAACGCGAAGGACCATTTGGAAAAAAAAGGTGTTTTTTAGAATAACTGGATAAAAAAAAATAATGTTGATTTTTTGAAAATGAATGTATCGATTTCAATAGATCATTAATATTGTTGACATATGCGCTTTTTCACAATGTTTACTGTTTACTTCGGTGATAAACAAAAATTTTGTTTTCACTGAGAAATTTATCAACCAGAAAAATCTTTTCACTATGCGATACCGACGTCCTTCTTTACTCGAACTCGTCAAAAAGATTTTATGAGAATTCTTCGTTTATTTTTTTTTTCAACCAAGCAAAAAAAAAATCTCGTGATTTTAAATCGATCGATTTCAAACGACATCCTCTTTTGACTCGCTACAGAGTCTACACACGGTAGACGAACATACCGTATAATTATCATTAATAAATTTTTCATCAGCTAACTGAATCGCAGAATTTTTTTCTTCGTTTTTTTGCTAGTAAAAATTTAAAAAAACTATAAATAATCCGTACGTCTTTGAATTGTACGTAAGGTTGTTTTCCGATTTCAGCGACACAATTGAATGCAGCTTCTTTTTCGACGATCAGCTGACAGAATCGCATCTCCTCCGAACGTAAGAGGGAACCCATTTTTGTTTTCCCTGAGGCAACAATCAAAATCGATTCAAGACAACGAAAAACATAAAATTCGATTTCAAAACGATATACAATAGAAATTGTTTGACTTGAAAAAAAAAATAATAGTAGAAATACGAGGTCGTAAATATTCTACTTGACGGCGTCAAATTGTTTTTTTTTTCGTTTGAATTTGAATAACAAGATGATTTCTGTTATTATTATTTTCGCTATTATTTTT
>KN716535.1:49894-62918 GCA_000816705.1 Dictyocaulus viviparus
TATTATTATTATTACTATTATTATTATTATACGATAGCGATCAATATGATACGATTTTGGGTGATAATCATTATGCTTAAAAAAATCATTATGTTAAAAAAAAAGAAAACATGAAGAGAAAACAGAAAGAGTAAAGTATTACTCTAACACTTCTTGTGAGGTATCAGATATCATTGAGGTTTTTCAACAGGGCTAATACTTATCGAAATTATCATGAAAGCGACTTCACACAATATACGTTAGAAGCTTTTTACGAAAATAATCGTAAAATCTGATAACTTAAGCGTCTAAACAGCTTGAGGAAATGAGGAACGATAGAGGACGTTGTTTTTTTTTTCAAGTTGTTGTAAGTAATAAATAGTAATAATATTGAATAGTTTACTCTGAAAAACTAAATGAACGCACTGAAACCGATAACGTGAAGAACGACAATGAACGGAATAATCATAAAAAGAAACTAGTTTTGTTAGGACGCACTTGGCAGCACTCGTTTCATAATTGATTGATTGTACGAGGAAATTTTTGAGAACTAGGTAATATCGAATGAAATGAAACTCACATTACAAAGCAAATATGTATATTGTATAAAAAATAAAAAATATGTAAAATTAATCATATTTATGGTGACGTGAGTTAGTCAGTACACCTACAGCTCAATTGAATCGTTTTGAATGTCATAGAATACTGATGATAACCTGCGTGCTCTTAGCAATTCTGAATGCCACAAGATTTTTGCCTGAAGCAATCATTCAGCGCTACAAACACAAATAATCTGTTCTAAACGATTGTATATCATCTGAATTGTCAACGAAAATGAGTCCTCATAGATTGTTTTGCATATGGCATCAATTTCTTCTAGAAATTAAACAACTGTTTACTTATGGGAAAACATAAACAACGTTCAACCGATAGAGAGTAAACAGAAACAAAAACATCGATGTATAAAATCGTAAATCTGGAACGTATTAGCTTCATCATTTGGAAGGATGAAAAGAAGTTTTCCAGATGAACATCAATTATATTCGTGTTACTCCAAGTATATCGAACAGGCTCATCAACATCATAATCGACAAGCAGTACAGTAATTTAGCCGAAATGAAAATCACACTACACAACTGTGACCGACGTTCTATCCATAAGTTAACTGTATTAGAATTATCAATGAAATGACAGTAGAACAATGTTTGAAAATATCACAAAGCAACGATTCGTAGAAGGTCTATCGATGCGCATGCTTTTTAAACAGCTTCAGCTTTAAATTCTGCACGAACATAACGATATGCAAAAGAGTTTAAGAACTAAATATATTCATGATTAACTATTTCCGTGAGCAAGAAAAAAAAAATTGTAGGAGATGGCAAATGATAGCAGCGATGGTGATGGTTTTGTTGATGACGATGAAGGTGATGGTGATGGCGATGACGAGAGATCAGTGGATGGTCTTCGGCCGCGTGACGATTACACTGCGTTTCATCGCTATAAGTGCTATTTCAAAACTCATTTACCTTTATCGTCACCTCACCTTGTCTTCTACTGGTCAGCTAGTAGCTATTCTACAGCGTACTGATAAGCTTCACTTGAACAGACGTTAATGAATGCTCCTCTAGACAAAGTATGCATACTAACCACGACGGATACGGTATCCAAATATGAAAATGTTTACGAAAATTTACAAAAAAAGGAAAGAAAAAACAAGAAGGAAAGTACTGTTTGGCTACGCATTAATGATATGAATCAAACTCAGGTGATTGATGTGAAAACGAAAATTTCCTATAATCATACAAAATTCGAAAATGAATCACGTGATGGACGTGATTTTTCGTCAGAAAAAAAAATTCATTAAGTTATTTTAACAGTTTTGTTAGAATGTTTTCTAACCGCATTACTTTATTATTTTATATATTCAATAGTTTTTTTTTTCGTTCATAAACGTTAAAGCATTGAGAATTGTTCTCGTATGGATTTAAGCTTGAGACATCCTGAAATCACTGGATGTCAAACGATGATGCGTATTGAAATCTTCTGATTACAACTGATGTTTAGTTGAATTTCTATTCTAAATACATACCATAATCATATAAGAATAAACAATAATATTTTACTAATTGAAAAAAATGTATGGAAATAAGAATACTATTGATAATATCAGTAGATCAATATAATTGAAGTATTTGATATGAAATGAACTCAAGAGGAATGTTTGAACTCTTGGACTCTTATGAAATGAACTCAAAAACGAATGATGTGGAACAAAAATTTACTATAATTATTTTGTAATGAGTATATAATAAAAATGAAACATAACGTTCGACACGTAGAGGAAAAAGAGAACAGAAAATTTCATGGAAGAATTTTTGTTTTCTTTTTAAATAAACCTTTCATACGTGATTTGTTTTCTTTTTAAAGTAAACCTTTCATATGTGACTCATCATTAAATGATAACTAATAAATAAATATAAATTGATCGATAATCCAGATCGTATATTTCAAATTTGTCACTCATAATCTCCAAAGAGGAATTCTGCACTTTACAGAACTGTTCACCTCGTTTTTTTTTTCCTCTGTCGTGGTATTCGTCTATCAACATTACAATCAGATTATGACTTGACAAAACTGCGAACTCATCATCCCAGACATACCTCGTCATGAAGCTGCGCTTGCTCCTCACTAATGAGAAGCCAGTGCGTTATACAGATAGTTTCATGGCCGAAAATACGAACGATTTCCTTAAGTCGACGTTCGACGACAAATAACGAAACGATCAATTGGTACACAAGAAAAAAAAATGACACCAACGAGAAAAAAAAACAATAAACAGCGAATTAAAAAGCCAAAGAATAGCATTTTTTTTCCTCCCAATACGTTTCAATGTCACTGATTGAATGAATCATACATGCACCCGCAAAAGACGTAAAACAAGCTGAATTCCTAGCATTTTTCTCAACAACACACACGAACTCTTACAAATTTCTATTGTAGGGTTTTCCCTCAATCGTTCATTATACATGAGTTTTCAAATTCTCATCGAAAATGATCTCATAGAATCCTTTCTTCATATTATATTATAACTATTCCATTTAATTTATTTGTTTACTGTATAGTATTCCATGGGAATCTGTCATCAGAATCTCTTCCCATCGTCATGTGTTGCTGACCTCGAGAAGAGAAAAACCAAGAAACCCCAGTTGACGTAGCTGACCCCTGGTATTGAAATCACCAAATTTCTTCGTAGTGCGTCAAAAATATAGCGTTTTTCTAGAAATTCTGTTGTGCTTTGCACTCTATCAACGAGTGAAATTTGTCAAATACCTCATGTAAAAACATACTGTAGTAATACAGTTAATATGTTGACAATTTCAACGGAAATTATATGCACGAACGTATTAAAACTCTTTCGCGAGAACATAACGATAAAAACGATTCAAAACTCAAGTATGACGTCATCAATTCAGCGATGACCAGATGGATGGTACAGCCAGTTTGACAAAAATTCCGATACAACTAAAACACCCAACTACTTCGATAGAATCAGTAGATGAAAAGAATGATGTTTTTCTTGAAGTGTGTTCTAAAACATCTATTCAGCTTAATAACATGCAATGTACGCGATTATATCGAACAGAGAATCAATGATGACTTCACGTATTCTGAATTACTCTTCACTCAATTCAATGGACGATACAGATGTAGACGTTGACAGAAAAGAGACTACTCAATAATGATGACATCTTTCATAGATCAACAACGGAATTTCAATTAAGAAAAAAAAAACGGTTCAATAACACGTTTGGAATTTGTATAAAGGAGGTAAGTATGCTAAATTTTCTAAATCAACTATGAGGATGTTGGATAAGATGCTAATCATAACACCAGGCGGCAATTCATAGATTCTCTGATTTTAGGAGTTAGTCAGTGAGGAACAAAATTTGGAGATATTTCACTCTTTTCTCTAAATTCTTTTCAAATTATTAGAACTAACGCTATGTTTACAATGGTCAAATGTTGTTTAAGCCACTAATAAACCAGGAATGAAGTCTCATTAATCTGATTGAGAATCATCATTTACGATCTCTCTCACGAAATTATAGCAGGATTATAGTGAACGAGTACGAAAATCAGAACGAGTTGAAAACTTATCCTGTTTCAATTCGACTAAATCAATAGGCATCAGATTGATTAATCAGATAAGAAATCATTGTACTGGAAGCTACATGGTCTTTGTCCAAATCAAGCCCTGATTTGATTTGCTGACGAGCAAGTGACTGACGAACAGGTAGGGATACATTTCCCTCATTTGCAATACTCTGCAGGATTGCCATTCTGAAAATTTCAACCGTTGAAAAACAACAATGTGAAATAGTGGCAGAAGAACATGGTGACTTCACTAGCATCTACTCCGTCATGTATAAAATCCATATGATTTGTAATGAGGTACATCATTAATTCGTATGTATTTTCTTCTCCATCCTTCCAATGCCAATTAATCTTCCTATCTTCATGTCACATAAGAAAACTATGGCGCAAATTGTTTCAGTCGTATTTTTCAACGATCATCCCTTTGACTAGGTTGGATCAACACTGTGCACGTGAAAAGCCTAACTTTCTATCCGCATATTAGGACGCTTATTCACAAACCATTTGTCAGAATGAAAAAATTCCCGATTGAGAACGAACCAGTGCGTCCATTTTCTTGCAAAAAAATCAAATTCTAAAAAATTCT
Organism: Dictyocaulus viviparus; assembly: GCA_000816705.1. NCBI lineage: Eukaryota > Metazoa > Nematoda > Chromadorea > Rhabditida > Metastrongylidae > Dictyocaulus > Dictyocaulus viviparus. Next base: position 54,615 of record KN716535.1, read on the forward strand.
ATTGGCTCTGCTACCAACTTTCTTCCCCTCCGCGACAAACGATCGGACGAATCTTCTGCAACGAAATCGATCGAGTATGAAAGAAAGGAAAACTATGGGATGATGTAGGAAGTAATCTGCGATAGATATCTGCTCTTATCTACCCTTAATAAGTAATTGTTCTTGGATATGTTTACATTCGATTGTCATATCATCCATTATTGCTTCCGACTACGTAACTCTGAACTTCACTCAAGTTGACTACGAGAGGATTACGATCAAGCTAGACACTCTACTCATTGTTTCGTTCACACGAAAATCTCATCAACAATATTCTCAATAATGCAACCTCACCGTAAAAAACAGCTCAACATTCTACTATCAGCTTTCAGAGAAGAATTTTCAAAACATTCAACAAGCAGTATTTGTGAAAGTATTGGACACTGGCTAATACTATGGCTATACTTACAAAACAATGAGGACGTGAGTGCAAATTGCAACTCACTGCATTTCACTCGTGCTGATTCAAATTCGTGGATTGTCTGTGATTTTTTTCGGACTGAATCCATCCTAAGGCAATTGACAAGTGAAGTGTTACTAAAACATTTCCATATGAAATGTAAGAACTAAATTTTCGATTCTTCAAAATTAACTCGCCACAAGTGTTAAAAGATAAGAAATAATTATATGAGGACGATAAAGCGATATAATATGACCAAAATTATCCGCCGTCTCTCTCAATCACACAATGCGAACATTTGGATGGGATAAAATTCGAGTGAAAATCTCTAGTTGGTATCATCGCTCTCCTGATAACAACGTTTGCAAAATTGATCTGATAATGTACTTCTGTAGAAGCTAACATTCATCACATGTCCAATTGTTTATGAAGCTTCATCCACGAAGCAAACACACAGATATCATACGATACTCGGAAAATATGCTCCTCAGCTTGATGTGAATGATCAATTTGAATCAACACTACTCAACAAGGAGTGAGTTATTAGAGTGCATAGAGGTTTCAGGAAGCATGATTAGCTGAACATCGACACGAATACATCTACTAAATATGCTCATATTATGTTCCCGACACCGAGACTCTTATTTAGATAAAAACATAATGTGGTCATAAGATTTAAATTTGTTATTAGTAATCTATTCAGTATTATATTTATTCACACACTGACATAGGTGTCGATATGCAAAATTATTTGTTCGTTTATGCATAATTTTTCCTTAATCTTTAACCACGCATAGTGTTGTAGCTTCTATAAACTGAAAACAACAAGCGCATATGATATGAAAGCAAACCAAACGTTCTGATCAACAGCACGTTCTGGACTACAAGTAGACTTTCTCTTCTCATTAAGCTTAAATTCATTATTAACATAAGAGTCATGTAGTAAATAATTGAGGATGAAGCTTGCACGAATCATATAAAAAGGCAGTATTCAGTTGTAAGTGGTTCCATTTTGTCTTTATTAGCGTAGAAACACTCATAAGTAATGAATTATCAAAAGTCTATTGGCATGAGTTATAAAATGAGTTATAATGCAGTTTAAAGCACATCAGAACCACTAGAGTTCATCCGTTTTTATCGTCTTATGGTCATTCCGCTTTACTGTAGCAAATAGTAGAATCTTAACGATTGTAGATTTGCAATCCATTACTAGGAAGCTGTCAAATAGAAAGCCATTAGGAACATATAGAAAATTATTTCTACTCATAAGAAATTCTTCTGGAAACATCTTACGATACACTGATGTGACAATATTTTAACCTCGAGACTCAATGCATAAACAGAATACACCTTGAGCAATTTTCACTACACACAAAAATTCCCATCGCATAATTTTTATTTCTGCGCATATACAAAACATTACCGATTATAGAGGAAAGCATGTTGACAGATATTAAGTTACTTTGACGAACATTAGCCGAATAGAAATATCTCCATGTTTCATCATAAATGAATTGATTCAGAAAACCATTACAGCTGTTTTGTTAACCTCATATCCCTCAGTGTATTCATATATTTGCTTAGCTGTTTGATTGTAATGAGGAGAAAAACTTGCTTTTGAACGACTAGACAAACTCTACTAGAATAACACAAGTTCTTTTTCTGAAAAGAAACTCTGTCCTGATCTATGCGGAAACAAATTGAAATTTCTGAGTTCAATAATCAATTATGAGTAGATGAGTTTGCTGGCCGACTATTAAATAGCATAATAAAAATGGTTATTTCTAAATATAACGACTATTATTGATTGTATTGAAAATATTACGGATGCTTAGCTGTCTATCGACTTTCAATAGGATCAACTTCATGAGATCGAAATGAGCTTCTACTACGACGTCGTTTAGAAGAACATGCGATTATAAAGAAGCTAGAAATTAGTGGGATAAGTAGGACTCATTGACAGAGTAAATATGTATAACAACGACGGTTTGCACTTTCAGTGTACACAAATCTTTTGGAAAAATTTTCTAGATAACTCATTGACACAACTAACAGATATTAGAAATTGCAATTAATATGACAATCACTGTATTAAAAGCTTTATCAATACTGAACATGAAAGAGAACAGCTTTCAAATGAAGCGTAGCGCTTTTGGTATCGAGTTGTACCCTCGGCATAAACAATCATGTCACTTAACTTGTAACTCAGACTTATTCTATTAAAAAAGAATGCCATAAACTCTTATCATTCCTTACCTCTTTCCAGCGATTATGATCTTACAAAGAAGATCAGCAACCTCATCTATCACAGAAAAAAAACATCGGCAGCTTACGAAAATTTAATAGGCATAGGACTTTTTTATGATTGATCGGTGAGAAGTAACATACAATGAAAAATCTAACTTGAATATCAAATGAATGTTCTTGGAAATATTAGACGATTGAAAATTGGCAAGATAGAGTGGTGATTCGAGAAGAAGAGTACCTATACTGTGGAATTTTAGTTCCTAGAAAGTTTTTTCGTTATCAATGAGACGATCAAAAATCACAGTTGACCATGAAGCTTCCTATCACAATAACCTGTGCAAAGATTGTTCATATCTTCAGTTGAAGATCGATTAGTAGTCCTATCATTGTGCGTGCTTCAGGACCACCGTTTGTTTCTGCAGTACAGCAACGATTCCTTTCTTTTTCCACTTTTTAGTCCCACATATCTAATTTTTTGCCAATTCTCATTAAAAACTCTATTCGCTATAGGAAAAGTCTTACGTGACGTCTTCTAAAACAAGAAGGTAGACGCAACATCCACAAAACACATAAACTTGTAAAAAATAAAGTTTGTAAGAATCGTATGGCAGGTCAAAGTAAGAAATTTTTTTACAATCAACAACAACTAGCATCGAGAAACTGCTACTGAAAGAGGCAGAGTAAAAGAACGATATGATTATGAATGAATGGGAAGAAAACGCATCAAATCAGAAACCTGAGCTGCAAAGCGAGTCGGTAAGGAAGAGATTTCGGAAAGATGCTGTACACCCGAACAGATCATCTAACATTTATTATCTACTCTCTGAATGCCTTAAAAATAACTTCTTCATAATAACTTATTCATACAAATTTCTAATCGTAATCTAGAATGAAAACATTCGAAATAAATCTGACGATTCAAATCCGATGGATTACTCATTGAATCATTATCATATATAATGACTACTACATTGACTCAGGAGCAGGCAAGGCGTTTCTAATCCTCATATGAACTCCTTGCCTTCAAACACCTACACGGCATCATGAAAGCAACGAATGTGTGACACATATTCATAAATAGATCACACAACTGCTTCTTCTATCTTTACCCAGTTGTGAATCTTCATGCCAACGGCCACAGCCTACATTTCAGACTCGTTTATATGAATGGAAATTTTCAAAGGAAATTTTTATAACAACCGTTGGTGTTAATCACTAATGCTTACACATTCGTGTTCAGTGTGATGTGTTATGATGACTGCATACGATTGTGCTCAGTACTTTAAAGAAAGCAATTTATACGAAGTTTGCGCTGACAGGTATTTCTATTCTATTCCATCCACCAATCTAAATCAGTTTGAGCCAATCCGGTCGTTTTGTTCAGGATACTTTCTACAATTTAGTGTTGAAAACTTGGAATACTCACTTAAGCTCACATATGAGGTCACTTCGGTTATTGAGGTCTAATCGAATACTTTTTCGCTTTCACTTAACATGTGAATTCATGGTGTTGTAAAGTTGAAGAATAGCCAAGAAATTCATTCAATTCAGACCGAAAAAACCAACTATAAACGTTATGGTTGTTAATAATAGGAAATAATATCAAGTGATATCAGCTAACCGTTTTCAGTAAGACTGAATATTATCAGAGCTTTTTTAGATATGCATAAGCTTGTGATTGATTTCGCTCTATCCATTAGAACTGGTTGGATTTTAGATCGGATATAAATTCTTGAATTTTTTATTGTCTTTTTCACATTACAATAGTTTATCTTTTGTTAGTATAAGCCACATGATTAGTACCAATGTCATATAAGCTGTCCCTAGTAACAGCAAGCTATCACACAAATCTTCCTTTTGAATCACGTCGACGTGGTTTCCGAGCCTTCGTTTTAACTCTCAAAAAACATCTCATCACCAACTCTCTATATTTGCTTACAAAATTCATTCTTATATTGAAATGCATTAACAGTTTCGTAGAGCCTTACCCTGTTAAAGCTTGCCTCCTTGATCTGCGCCTTTTGACCAATCCGCGATTACTTCGTGATTTTGACTTCTCCGACCCATCACTCATGGTTGAGCGCGTTTTCTTAACTCGTTCTTTCCGCTTTGATCGACTGCGCGATGAGCGTTGAGATCTGCTGCTGCTAACACTTCTCGAACGTTGCGAAGATGTTCGTCGTTTGCTGGATCGAAGCGTTCTTAATTGAGATGTTTTACTTGACCAGCAAAAGAAAATCATACAGTATCATCAATTAGTTTCATGTAATTTGTTTCATTAAATATGGAAGGTGAACTCTCATGCATACCTATTTTTACGGCGGTGTACTGATGCCGAGCTCGCTGAACTTTTGACTAAATTTTGGAATGATTGAAATGTAAAAAAGTAGCATCAATTTTGCAGATACTCACATGTGTCATTTGCAAAAGTTACACTGCGTGTTTTGGTCTCACTTCTTCTACGTTTTGAATTCGAGATTGTATGAATTTCACTAGCAGCACGACTAGGACTGATGTTGCGGATCACTCTTCGTCTATATGACGTACATGGCATGTTAGTAGGAGTAACTGCGTTTCTTCTTGATTCATTTAAATACTTGACGTTATCATTAATCTGTATAAAATGTTTTTATCAACTGATATGGTAAAAGCTCCATCTTTTTATGTTAAGATTTTACATCATAGTAAGCGAACTTCATGGTTCGTGATATAGAAAGTATACCCCTTGGATTATTAGTAAATGGTCCCATAATGTAAACAAATAGTTAGAAAGTTCTATAACGAGGTATTGACTTTGTTTTATAGGAAATAACAACATCGTAGTATCATCGTATCCTATAGTGATTATCAATCAATCAAATCGATAATGGATACGTTTTGAGATTATCGCTTATCGGCTTCATTCTCCAATAATCTTCAAAATCCCAACTTGCTAACTCCCAATACTTCATTCGACGAGCACACTTCCAAAATGACTCTGATCAGCTAATCTAAACAATTAACTACAAACAACTTCAATTTGTAGTGAATCCAAGCTTAATAGCATACTCACTATAAGTATTAAGCTGAATAAAAATTCAATATTGTCAGTTCATTTGGTCTTTTTAAAGTGTTTCAATTCAGGTCACAATATGTTCTTTTAACTTTGAACCAACATGAATGTTATCATTTCAAGATTTCAATGTACGATCGTTGTCAATTGAAATATTCTTCAAAATGCGTTTTGAAATATTGAAGTTAAATGTAAAAAGAAGTATCGTTAGTATCAAAATAGTACTCGTGGGTCCTCATCCATCTATTTTATTTACCACATTTGTAAACATTGATTACTACAGATCGTGCTCTCTTCACAATATCAACTGAACTATTCGAATTTCGTTTAATAATTTGTATACACATTTTTGCCACCCATATATACAGATGTTATGCTATGATTAGTAAAATGAATATTCCAGAAAATCTAAGTTGTCTAAGTGAGGAAAACACGATCAATGACTAAGTCACCAGGAATTGAGAGAGGAAACAAGGCACTATGATTCTTCTTGTCATCAAGTACATAGGCACGTTAAAAAAAAAAAAAAAACCACGAGACATTGTCCTATAAAGGGCATAAATGATTCGTGAACTAATGAATAATAACCGCGAAGAATTGAAATCGACAAGACGCCAAACGTACTACCAGAAAATTCTTCAATGATAAGGAAAAACCCTCTGTGAATATCATTAAAAAAAAACGTATTGCTCAGCTAATCTCTTAAATGAAAAACCTCTCAAGCAACTATCATCAGCGTGCAACATGACGAATTGTTTTACTGTCACCTACTCAAAACACTCGATGATCAATGCACACGAGTGGTGATAGAGAAGCATTCATAACTGATGTTTGTTTTACCCGTGTTAGTAATAAGATAAGTTGAGATAAACTTTCCCGTTGATCAATCTCTTGTAGAGGGATGCGCCCATGTATTCATGTTCAAAGTGACATCGTGAAGACGCTTGAGTAGGAGTTTACTTAATAAAATGACTTGAGGCGACCACCTTTCACTAAGTTCAGTGCTAGTCCTTTTACCTAGATTTCTTTTGCACCAATCTACAAAGCCTGTAGGATTGGAGGGCCAGGTAGGCCGGGGTGCGGCCTCGAGTTGATTTGGGCCGGCGTGTCACTGCAGCACCTCCACTGAAAAGTGGTCTTCATTGCTAGAACTACATCTATTTGTTCTAACCCTTGCATGACAAAATTAGAGATGTTTACGGCTAATGTTTGACCATAGAGATCGACTACCATTCTTTCATCCCTTATTTTATTAATCGTGTCGTCTTGATCTCGTTTGCTTTTTGTGTCAAACCTCAATTTCTTGCAGAGATTCTAATACCACTCTGAACAACGATAATTATCACAAAACTATCAGTCATAGAATTATTCTCTTCCGCTCCGTATATTCACTGTCTCATTACAATAACTGAATAAATTTTAGAAGTAGCGACGCTTGTGAGATTCGTTTTGACAAAAGTAAAAGCTTTACACTATCCGTTCATTTTCATAGTATAAAACTAACTTCTTAAGAAACTACATGCATGAAAAACGGCTTTTAATAATTATGCAGCTGTAGTTTTCAGCCAATTATGTCTATGATTCTTCTCATTTGACGACTACTGTAAAGCAACTTGGTAATTTTAAAATACTCTTTAAAATACTGAAGTGAATGCTTCTATATCTTGGTTGTATGGTTCTTCAATCTTATATTAACCGATTGCCATATCAGTGCATTAATTGAGAACATTCCTGCGACGTTGTTTTTTGCTCTTTTTCTGTAAACGCAGAATGCCCGCGTTCCATTGCGCAGTAGAATTTCATGAAATCATATTTTTGACACTTCCCATGATTCTAGTTGTACTCATCTCCATGTTACTGAATATCTAATTGGTATCATAATTTTCAGCGTTCCACATTCTCATCAAGGAACATTATGGTGAGTTTTAAGCGGCTAGTTAATTATGTGAATTTTTAAGATTTTGCAATCCTTTGGGTTACTTGGCAAAACCTTATTAGTTGGAGTTTGTCTGTTCTGTAATTTCATTGCTGTCATTCAAGTTTAGAAGCTCATTGCTCCTAGGTGTGTTCTGCTCATACACCTTTTAGTAAATATAGCAACCATACACATTAGTGAAAGTTGGCAGAATCTTGATATTTTGTTCTCAATATAGTTATTGGTATTTCTGAATGTAATGACGTTGAGATTTTAATTGCATAGATGGTCCTTGGACTAATATATGTTGAAACGACGCAAAACAATTATTAATAATTGACGATAAACAGTTGGAACAGTGAGCGATCTCTACACTAAATACGTATATTATCATTATCATTATCATGAATATTATCATTTTCATTATGCTCAATAGAATGAAAACCAGTGGAATTTTTCTTTCAGACTACTGTATCCTGCAAGGTAGATACTGCTCACACTGATATCATAGTATGTTTGTTTTTACGTTATATTATTTCGGACTATTTCACCATTGGTCCAATATTATTCATGTTATTTTGCTTCTAAATAGATATAAAGTGTGATTCACATGGGAATCATCTGTTTAAGATACATTATCGACTTTCTTTA
>KN716535.1:63242-87698 GCA_000816705.1 Dictyocaulus viviparus
TATATATATATATATATATATTTATATTTTTTTTTTGACAAGCTATCACATTAAAATTTTTGGGACACAATTGTAATGTCGAATCAAACTTGGATCTAAGTTTTTTCAGATGGTATAGGGTCTTCCGAATCCTAGTGGGGTCTGTAAACAGTGCAAATAGATACCGCGCAGTAATGTAGTTAGTATGCAAAAGGAATTCGTCGTTATGGGTAATGTAATATCATTAAGTTAGAATATCACGTTATTGTAATTTTGGTTCAATTTCTTCAATGTTATTAGGAATTTGGAGATTCTTGTTTGTTGGATAGATTCCAGGTGCTTTCCTCATTTGTTTTACACAAAGCTACTTTAGTGAGACAATAATGGTACGCCCGTAATTGCTATTAACGTGTACCCTAGCCGAAAATCTGGAAAGGATATTTAAAAGTGCTACTATGTCTTAATCTTGCAACGTCTCTTCACTCAGATAACTCAAAATCATCGTGTTTATCGTCTGGTGACCTAATGCACATGCCAGTGACTTACCGTTATTAAAATAAAGCAATTAGTCAAAATAAATAAATAATAAATAGTCAACATAAATGTATTTCAACCAAATGTTGGATTTTCGACTCTTCAATGTGCGCTCATTAGCACTATGCTTTACTCCTAATTCGTTATTCTAGAGGTTACGTATTTTCTTCGCTTCAAAGAATTCCATTTGAATATGGAAAGTACTACTTTGTGGAAGTAATCGCTATTGATTTAAAGTCATAAATATGTTAATCAGACTGTCATGTGCTACGGCTAATGAGTGCCTTGATCTCTTGACATTTCGGAAATATATTGCAGCATGATGCCCAACTCAACTTTTTTGGTAACCGTCTTGCTACATGTTCCAGTGATCGCACCATAAAAATCTTCGAGGTACCAAATTATCCATTTCTGTAGTTGTTTTTCAAACTCGTGTGCATATTTAAGGTCAAACCTAATACCTATGTAGTTCCTATAGCTGAACTAACTGGCCATGCAGGGCCTGTATGGCAGTTATCATGGGCCCATCCTGATTTCGGTGGATTGCTTGCTTCAGCTAGTTATGACAGGTCTAAGGATTACTCTATTGTTTGTTTACCTACGCATATCTTATTGTTATAGGAAAGTAATCATATGGGCTGAGTGCAATGGACGTTGGCAAAAATCACACGAATGGGCTGGTCATGAAGCTAGTGTAAATGCTGTTGCTTTCGCACCACATCAACTTGGCCTTCTTTTGGCGACAGGTTCAGCTGACTCCTCAATAGGGATTCTTGAATTCAATCCACAAAGCGCACAGTGGGTTGAATCGAGAATCGCTAAAGCTCATGAGCAAGTATGTAATAATGTTAATGACTATATTTGTACAGTAGTAGTCAGTTTTACGACTTCAATGTCAGTTCATTTATGCTATGAACGATTGCCTAATTTCCACCCGATAGGGAGTAAATGCAGTCTCATGGAGTCCTGCCGAACGCGCTATTGAAAGTGGAGGAGACCAGTCGTTCCGAAAGCGTCTTGCTTCTTGCGGGAATGATAAGCTCGTTAAAATTTGGATGTTAGCATGGTTTTCGAATCTAGATTGTGTTACAGTTCAATTTCAGATTAACTCATTGCGATTCTGTGCTTTTCACTGAATTCCCTTATATTTTAGACTGGATGATAAAGGTGAATGGATTGTCGAGAAAATTTTAGCGGGACATTCAGACTATGTTCGAGATGTCGCGTGGTGTCCCATAGTTAATCATTCTACCCATACAATTGCTAGTTGTGGCCAGGTAAGTGTTTGTCTCGCGACAATACCGTCACTTACTTCTGGTTTAAAGTGCCATTTGTTTCATACAATGGTTTTCATAACCATAAAATCAACTTTGCGGATTTCTGAAGAATATCTTATCCTGATTGATTAGTAACATCCAACATAATATTTTATAAAATGCTAGTAGGTGTTCTTGCATCGTTTTTTACTAACCAACTTCCTTAGTTTTTTGGCATTTGGATATGCATTATGTTAATGAATAATTCACTAGCTAATGTGATAAATGTCAAACGCGGAAATAAAGATCTAATTTAAGTTATTAATCTGGTGTTATAGCATATATAAGAAATAGTTTACATTACCTAAAATTTTTAGTAAACGAGACTTCCTTTTCTGCATAACTCTGATTAATTGTCAAAATATTGTGTTCTTTCTTCATTGAATATGAAATATGCGCAACATCTTATTCAATAACTCTTGTTGACTTTTTTTTGAAAAAGATTCAACTTCAAAATGGAGCTGTATTGTAGCTGAATGAAGAAATATGTTTGAAAATCACTGCGTTGTACCAACTTCCCACGACTAGTTTTTGCGTAGCTTTTTTCAGTCTTCTCGATTTGTATATTTAAGATAATGATAACGATAATCAAGCCTTCTATTTTGAGGATCAGGCTGTAATTCTATGGAGATGCAATGAGCATAGTGAGTGGGATGCAAAGCTATTAGAAAAAGTATGTTTCTGGTTAAATCGTCTACGTACATTTCATCTGATAGTAACTTTTTCATAATTTTATTAATTTTCACTCACTACTTCACAATTACAAATTATAATGGTATGATATTTATGTTCTATGTTACTGCTTTTGAAAATTATGCGAACACTTTAGGACGAATGTGTATCCGAGTCAGCTTACGTTTAGATTATTTTTCGAAGAATTTCAGGCACAAGGAGCACTATGGCATGTAAGTTGGTCAATGTGCGGTAGCATTTTATCAGTTAGCGGCGAAGACAATAAGGTGAGGATTCGGACCTCAAGTAATTTAGTCATTTAAAGAATAACTATTTTTAGATAGTTTTATGGAAGGAGAATTTGCAGGGACAATGGCAAAAGTTGGAAGATTCCAGGGCAGAAGATTAAAAACATCCCATTGTTGTTATTGTTATTTACCGTAATATTTGCCCATTTGGTTGTATTAGAATCAATCATAAAGAAAATTATTCCACAAAAATATCCAATTCGTAGACATCACGAATAATCTTGGATTCTATTTTACATAACCTTTGCTCAGTCATTGATTTATGAAGGACATTATACCAATCTCGACTGTATGGCACATCTACGTCAATTCCTTTTAAAACAAGTGATATCACAGCGATAACTAGTGAATGTGATGAATGAGAAATTACTAGGTCAGGTACGCAGTAACAATCTCGTAGCATTGCACTACAGGATTCTGCAATAGGTCGCTCAGAAAATTCTTTTGGCATCCACGATCTCAATGTGTCCATATAGACTGCGAGCACCTGAATCCCGCACTATGCTGATTTCCACGGAAAACAATATTTTACTCACATTGAAAGGATGACTGAAACTTAGATTGAAGTTCAATTCCCGGAGAACAACAAATGTAAGTTCAGAAATGCCTTTCCTAACTTCATACATATGGTCGTCAAGTTTAGCTGGATCACCGTCTGGGTGCAGAATACTGAAAAAAGCTATGTATACATCTCTGGTTGATATAAAGATATTCTACCAATAAGGTTTTGTTGACTTTTAAATTACATCAAAATTTTCCCAATCAATTATGAAGCATACCGGTGACTGGCGTTGATGGCATCACGGACTCCGATATCACGGTCTTCTTCATATTTTATTGCTAACACTAAGCAAGTCGTTGCAAGAGTCTAAAATTCTATATGGGAGAAAAAATGAATGCGTAGGTATGATGAATCAATGCATCACAATCTATTGGGTGATGTGCGCCTCAATCAATCTGGATTTATAGTTTATATAGATGAAAACTTACATAGTTACAAACTACGGAACTAATTTCCCTTTGCAATAGGCGACGCATCATCATAATGGCTGTGCAGACAGTTCTATTTTTTCCACCTAGTCGCACTCCTAGCAAAAAATATACAGAAAGAAATGTAACTTGGAAATCTTATGAGGTTCGTATATAGAATACCATAAATTTAAAAGACCTCTTTGCCTATAAGATTAGTTTCCGGTTCAGAATGAGATAATTTCCATAGTTGGCATCATCAAATTTTTGCAGATACGTTCATATTTTACTCAGTTGTACCAAAAATTGGTCTGTCAATCACTCAAAAATGGAAAGTATCTAAAACTGGAAATGACTTCTTACCACAACGAATGAGGTGTTGATAAATATCTCGAGGAGCTGGAGTTTCTATCGGTTCAGTAGACATCAGAAAAATTCAAAATTTGAGTAAATGCGTGGTATAGTCTGAAAGCTTGACCGCAGATTCCTAGTGCAATTTCGAAACATACATTTGATGTATACTAAACGCTTCAAAGTTGCTTTTAAATTTACATATATTGTGCACATTTACTTCGCTCAAGCTTACACTGATATATTGACCTTGACACCGAAACTTTCGAACAATATCGAAAAATATCACACTGAAGTGCAGAGTTAAGCAAACACTCCATTTGTGCATAAATTAATATGAAACTGAAGCTTGGTAGTACAATTAAAGGAATAAGGGGAGAACAACTTATTTGCAAATAGTTTTTAGCATCTCACAATGTATTAGAGCAAAAGCATATTATGTCTTACACTAACAAGGAAACTCAGGAATGATTTGAAGGTGGATTTTGTTGAATACCTAAAAAAGAATTTAGAAAAAAAGGCTATCACTGTTAACATTATGGAAGCATTATAGCACTTTTTTGTGAATATCCAATTGCATAGTCCAAAACATTACATCCAATACACCCATATATCTAGACGCCTATAGAACGTTTCTAACGTATAAGCCTTGATTTAAAAATAGCATAAATGGAAGTGTAAGGAATGGATTTCTTCAAGCTATTCAGTGTTCCATAACGGCTTCCATAGAAATGTAACATCTTGCTGCAAATTCTTTCTCATCAGAAAAGTGCATAACTAAAAGGAGAAACTCGCGATCATGAATGCGTTGATGAGCGAGACTTTCCCCTCTTTTCGTTGGTATCTTATGTGAATCACACAATAATTTAACAATCACTTTTATGCTCTAATTTTTGGATCAGGAAAATTTTTCCGCTTGCACTTACTGACACTAATATTCAGAAGAAATGAAACTTGAACCACACATAACCACGGCTTGCAGAAAGGAACACTACGTCTTTAAAATATGTAAAGTACAAAGAACGTTTTGAAAATGGTAGAAAGTACTGCTCCAGCACATGGTTCTATTACCACTCTCTGCTTTATTTCGTTAAAATACTCTGGAACATGAACTCTATATAAGCAGGGTCAATTATCCAAAATTTCAAAATCCGTTGAAGAAAAAACATTGGAAATGGAGCCGTAACTACAATTAGTGGACTGAATATGACTCTTTCAAGATTCTAAACATGAGATATAATCCTGTGCAAGTTCTTAAAACTAAGAGCATTAATGGGACTTAAACTATGTATGGATTGATGGTAACTTTGCTTGTGCACGTTTAGCTCAATCCAATAACAAAAGGAACACAGGTAATGCGTAGCAGTTTATAAATCTCGTAAAGATAAAGACTAACCCATCGCAGTCCAAAGGACATAAGAATACTACAAAGACATCAAATCGCAAAACTCGACTTAATAATTATTTATAAAGCACCCGCAATTGCAGGAAATAATATATTATAATGATTTATTATTCAATACGAATAAATAATAGTAAATTTGGAAGTTTTCACCATCATATTTATCATGTATCAAAAATGACTCGAGAGAAAAAGAATAGCACTCTATAACAACGTCATTAACTGATACAAAAACCTTGTAAACTAACGAACTAGTGCACCTGTGTGTGTCTAGCTGTAACTTCGTATTAAATGTTTCGAGTATTTTCTAATTATGAAAAAGTCAAGTCGTCAACAAACGAAGAATGTCTCCCTTTTCTGGTGAATAAAAATCAAGGGAACGTAAGGGATTGCCAAGCTCGACTTGGTGAGTTCCTTTATCAAGCTCGAGTCTCATGTACATCGATTCAACAGAAAACATCCGCCCTATCTGAACACACCTTCTATTTTAAGAACTCTAAATTTTAACTAAAAATAAATGAATAAATGATTCAAAACGAACCAACTCAGTAAGTTTCTGTACTGTGATAGCCAAAGGCAGCTTCTTTTCTACGATACTATCTTTGTAGCAGATTGAAAGCAACACTACACTTAATCCGTTGCTTTTTGAACCAACAAGGTTTACAGTTCCATGGATCTAAAATGAATAAAGTGAAGGAGGATAAAAATGTCAAAGCATAAAACAATATCCTTGCTGCAAACCTTCTCAAGTCTTTGAATATCCGAGAGATGATCAGCCAGCAAGTCTTGATTTGCGGAGAAATACTTATCCAGAAATCGAACCTCTGCAGAATTCCTTTCAATCCCACTGATTTCAAACCGATTTAGGTCAACCAAATTTTGCAATTTCGCAATAATAACCTGAAATGAGTAACATCAAATTTAATATACGACCATACAGTGTTTACAAAAGATGTCAAGAAAACGATACCTCATGTGTGCCAATACCATCTACACAATGTAAATTTTCGTAATTTATATATAGAACGGAAAGTTTCGGTAGAGCTTGCAATTCGTTGATCGACCGCCACTCCAAAAAATAGTATTATAAAGGTTTAGTGAATTGAAAAAAGTGATGACAAAGAAGAATCACATCCGATATGACATTGTCTTTGATGTTCAATGTAGTGAGACTGGGAAATTGACCACTTCCAATCACAATCCTACTTATACCACAATTGACAACGCTTAACTTCTCCAATCTGGAATATATGTACGATTTTTTTAATCTAATTACATTTCACTTTATTTCTCATATTGTTTCAATTTCATATTGCAGAAGGGATTTTACAAAAGTAAAAGTCGAGCGACATTAGGCGCATGATTGGACACAAAGCAGTAGATACAAATTTCACTTGGTCCGAAAACTGCTAATCTGACAGTGCTGTTATGGCTTCAAATTTCGTAAAGGAAGCAAGACTTTGTAGATAAGGAACGAAATGGGACGGTAGTGGGAAGTTGAGCAGCAGTCTTCGAAGCTGATTCTCTTACACTACTTAAGATAATGAAAAAACTCAACGTCGACGTTTCTACGGCCGTTCCCTATTTGGAACGAATAGGAAAAGCTGAAAAAACTTAAAGAGAGCATGTCTCAAAAATTTGCGCTGCACGAGAACGTACGGTCACACGCGGCACTCTGGCAACACTATAATTTCAACGGACAGGCCTACGTAGTTTTTCATCATCGTCCATACTCGCCAGACATCATGTCCATGACTAGCTTCAAGTTTCTCAAAGCTTGCGAAAAACGCTTCAACAACCAATACGATTTAGAGAATGCTTGTTAAGAGTTCTTGATGTGCCGATTTTTGTGCTGCAGAAATAAACGAACTGATAGCTTGTCGGCAAAGATGTGCTGATTCACATTCTAATTGATAAAGATGTGTTTGAGCCTCGTTATGACGATTGACAATTCACGACTTAAAGCCATAATTACTTCTTGACCGGCTGAATATATTCAATAATACCAATTAGCATAATAGACCAGTAATTCCCATATCAGATCTATCAAGACCAATAAGATACGTTCATTTTAAGAACAAAAATGTGATCTTTCTAGAAGAAATTTTGAACCACAATTTAGTTTTAGAAAGAGTGATCATGAGTATTTTTAAATCTTGATAATTAAGCATGGCAAAAGTTTGCCGAAATCTTTTGAAACAAGAGCACACCTTTTTAACAAAATTTTTTCCAATTCTTCTTCCAATTCAGAATTTCCAATTCTCTCTATTAACATATACTTTAGTTACGCCCTCTCAACCACACAATACGAAGAAATCGATGACACAATGGATTGGGTGAGGGTAGCAGCGCAGTGGTGGAGCCGCTACAGTGATAGGCGCGCCCGAAATAGGTTCGCGGTTGCCCCCAGACCTACCAAGCCAACCATCTCTCCAGGATTGGCAAATTGGTATGAGTGGAATCTGAGTAAGATAAGGACCATTGACTTGGTGGAAAGTGGTCAATTTAAGTCACTATATTGGCCTGGTTCACCTTTAACCACGACAATACATTGAACACCAATGCGAATAGGCATTCCCAGTCACAAAGATCGATCAACGCCTTATCTCATCTTATTTGTCAGGCTTGAACTTTAGTACAATGACCTTATCATTTCCATTTCCTGTACAAGTTTTCAAGAGTGAGATCTGTGATGGCTATATGTCTAATATTTCATGGGAGCACGTGAATTTTTTCATCTCGTAAGCGTTCTAAGATGTAGAAATTACTTGTCTAAGTTTCCAGTAATATTGGATAAACATCTGATTTGATTGTTCCCAATATCAATGTTTGTCAGCGAGTGTGCCATTTCCGGAACACAAAAATAAGTAAAACAGTTGCTAACCGCGTACAGAGATCGTAAACCAGGTAAATAGCACAACACGTTGGAAACCTGAAACGATTTGAATGTAGGCAGAAACTAAGTTCTTTAGTAAATGAGTAAACAAATATCAAACCGATAAAAATTTTCAGATCTATGACTAGCATACCGATTCTGATGATTGATTACAATCACTTAATACCAAGTCGGTCAAACATTTCACCTCACTCCATGTTTCATCTACATTTGCTGCTTCCATGCGATTTTTCCGAAAAACAACGACATCAAGATCAACTTTTAGACAAAATATCAACATTCCAATAATTTCAAAAAATATGTGAAAAAAGTGAGTAATCAAAAGAAACCTGAGGACTAGTTCACGTAGTTGAGGAAAAAATTTCAAAATCATCCTAACATCTTTCCACCGTTGTAAGAGATTGTTAAACAAATTCAATGAAATACATCTAGTAAATGCATTGCATGGTTCTTCAGGTGGCCTAGCAACAGAACAGCTTTCCAAGACGATGTGTAGCAATTGAAATACGTTACTGAATAAAAATACATTAAATGCAAGAAAAACACAACAGATTTCCAAGAAAAATCTCGATAATGCGATAACAAATAAACCTCTGTCTTTGTGATGTAGAATGCATTCCAACTAACTCGACATATTTACTACCAATAACAAGGTTATTATCATCAACTGTATCAGCATAACGATTTATAATCGCCGTAAGCAAATCTATACCATGGCTAACGCTCTTAATGTTTACGAGCGATCCTCCATGAGGAGAACTGGAAATAAGGAATGAAAAGCTCGTACTACGTAAATGAAATAAAGAAAACATAAACGTATTCTTAGATGGTTCCCTTTCACTACCTATTTACATGCTATTTATCACATTAAACACTATATAAAACCTTACACCCAAGCTTTGTCTTACGATCAAACGTAATTTATTTGTCAATCCAGAGCTATTGACTTAGTGCGCTAGAATGCTGTTAGTTCCTCTTCAAATTTAAAACTAAAATCTAGATAGCCTAAAAAACATGCTCGGTCGAAAGAATGAACGAGTGCTAAAAACATGTGTCGTACAACCAACAAGGAAAAAAGTGCTAAGAATTTCTTCGTCGTCATTGTTTCATTATCTACAAACCATAGTTCAACCCGTAAAAGAAAGAATCACACATTTGCCGAAAAGAACATCCCCTAGTAATCAATTTTTCATGAAATTCAAATTAACTTTTATTTTAGCTACTCCCAGTATTCGCGTTATTACGTATCTTACATTAAAGTACACGTGAATTATAGTATAAGTATCAAACGGCAAACCTATGTTATAAATTTTTTCGAAGTACATATTTAAAAGCGAATTGATCCAGAAATATATCATATTTATAGAGCCAATGATCATTATTCCCGGTGATTTTGGAACTTTCTGAGGTGTTAGTTCCAAGAGCGTAAAAAAAACTTTTTCAAGGATAGAAATGACATGGTATTCAAGTAGGTTGTATTATTATAGTTGTAAGACTCCAAGCAGAAAAGTCTTGCAAGTGTAAAGTAACTGCAAAAGTAATAAATCACTACAGTACCAAGACTAGAAAAATATCACTGAAAATGTAAACTCGACATTTTCTACAAGATAGAAATATTGCATCTTTTCCTAATCAGAGACCTGCCAAAAAGGAATAATATTTTCAAAACTACTAACGGTACACTGCGCCTAGACCTGTTTGAGATTAAATGAAATAACTAGTGAATGAAAACTTTATTGAACTGTAGGAAATCTTAAGACACCAACAGCAATTTCTTCCTGATATATCGAAGTGAATATTAGAAAAAAAATGCTACTTTTGATTCAAAAAGTGAAACAACAAACGATATTTATACCTTGTTTGAAAATATTTCACACCATTCAAAACTCCGCTATGTTTTCCACGTTCTGGGTCGTCCCATTCTATACCTACCCAGATTCCAGAATGTCCATCTACCTCGCCAACATATCGAACAACACCACAATCTCTGCCAACCATTACTCTTTCGCCAATCTCGACCATAACGCTAAATTAAAATGATGTAGAATTTCTGGGTTAGGTAAAACAACCATC
The DNA here is from genome assembly GCA_000816705.1 of Dictyocaulus viviparus. Lineage (NCBI taxonomy): Eukaryota > Metazoa > Nematoda > Chromadorea > Rhabditida > Metastrongylidae > Dictyocaulus > Dictyocaulus viviparus. Next base: position 73,743 of record KN716535.1, read on the forward strand.
GGAATCAGCCTTTCTAGCGAAGAGTAGATCTTAGATCTTCAGTCATTGCAACTATAAAACTAGCAGCGACCTTTAAAACTTCCAAGAACTGCCATTATGTTTCTGTTTCACATAATTCTAAGTTTATTGGACATTCCACTCTACATAATATGTGCACTGTAGAATCTGGAAGCCCAGTAGTTCAATTTTTCATTAGATCGCACATGCAGAACTAGAAATTACCAATTTCGTTTTTTTTTCACGTAGTAGAGACATTCCCGACTATCACCACAAATAGCGACCAATTTCTGTAAATAAGCGAAAGGCTGCTTCCATTGTTTTCTCACGTGGTTCGATATAAAACACATACTATATCAACTGAATTAATTTCATAATAACCTTGATCAGGTAATGCTCCCAATCATTCCAGTGAGTCGTCCAAAAATTGAACTCTTATTAGTCCGAATAGCCTTTCGAGTTATAAGCCTTACCCTAGGAATTCGATACAAAAACTAGTAGCAAAACGCAACTCCAAAACAAGGCAGAGAATAAACTGCTCAAGAAAGCTCAAAAATATGTATTTCAAAATATGAAAAAAGACCTCTAGTACTCTCGTATTTTTCTGCTAACCTCAAAGGACAAAAATTTATAGCACGTAATGTTAAGAATGAAGTGCGCAGCGCACTGGAACAAGTTGATCCATTAATATTCAGACGGTGATTCATGTATGCCTCTAGCTTACCATACACTGCCACTGTTGTTAGGTTATACACGGAAATTCGGGAATGTGAGCAGCATTTGAAAGAAAACCGCTTCAAAATTTCCATAAGTTGTCTACGTTACATTAAAGAGTATTATGATGAGCCTTTCAATAAATTCTAAACACAAAAATTCGTAATTCAATGGGATGCGCCCACTTATATCTATAATTAAGAATGCTAACCAGATTGGAATTCGCTCATTAAACAAAATTTAGTCGGGGACCTTACTATAGGGGCAACATATTGCAATATTTAAAACGAATTTGGACTGATTTGCTTTCCATAGGAAAATAATTCTCCAAGTATATCGCGGAGAATTTTCTTCCGTTGCATACTTTTTCAGATGTACGAACGTATTATTCTGCTTGTATCGTTCGGAAGTGCAAAATTTAGTCCATCCCCTGATAAATTTCATATTTTATAAAGTCATTTGCTTCATATTAAGTTTATTTCGAGTTTACACTTCGACGAAGGCAAAGCTAACGACTTTATCTTGCTGAAAACCATGTACAAACGCTTAACATCCCCACAATTCACAAAAGCGCTCGACTAGACATTGTGACAAAGTAGAAACACTTTAGTGGAAACTTCAAGATATTAAGGAATAAATTACTAGCCCTACAGACTTTTATAAAAGCCTCGCTTAACTGACTCGTCCATCTATGATGTCCAGCAAGTCATACTACATGGAATTTTTGAGTCTAAGCTTAACATTACGGAATAATACCTCATGACCGGTTTTACGACCTATTAAGCAAAAGTATTTATAATAACAAGTCCACGTTAATCAGTTGAGAAAACAATTTCATATAAACCTGTGCTTATTATAGAGCACGTGCTCATAGTAGCAATGGTTATAGAGCTCTGCAGAAAATACTGTTTGTTCGTCGTTCTCACTTTTTACAACTGTGTAAGGATATCCTGTATCGTAGAAACTAATGTCACGCTTTGACCACATGTACCGTACAGTCTCTCTTGTACAGCATTTGAACCTCGAATAATATTGTACGGATAAAAGCTACTCATAGTCATAATAGTATGGGATTGCCTTTGAAACGGCACAAGAAACCGACATGGTTTACAGTGGCTTGAAAGAAGTCTATGAAACAATAGAAATTCTCACCTTTCACTGTTATCTTGCAACGCTTAATGAGGTAGTTAGATTGGGATTGGGAAAGTGAATTTACATTAGTGGAGAGTTCCTGTCAACGCTTCCTTCGGCAGGCGATATATTTATATATTCCAACTGTTCAAAAAAAGCACCTATAAAGTCAATTGAAATGAACGAATTGAGAACAAGAGTAGGACTGCGAAAATACTAATGGAGAATACAGCTGAAGACTGATTTATAAAGAAATCGAATTGAGAACGGAGCTTTTCAGTGGAAATTTGCAGACCATACGTTTTTCTAGGGAATTCCATGTTTATATTACAGCCTATTTAAATTTCAAAAATCGTCTACTTCATTTAGCAGATTTCCCAAATCTTAGCATTTCTATAAAGAATCGAATGTTTCAGAGACTTCAACCAATGCTAATCAGCAAATGTCAATCCACTTAAATATCGATAGATCATCAAGAATTCCTAAACTGAATAGACAAATTTTTTCAGAAATTTTTGACTTCAAATGACGTCTTGTGTGATTCGTTAGCAGTGTCCTACAATTAAAGAGTTGTGCAAATTTTGATTCTGTGTGTTTTGTCAAGGTTTCCAGATGTTCTTACGGCGGTGGAAATGAATGAAGAATTCTTCGTGATACTTGTTGTATGTTCATTGTTAAACAGCCCTTCTAGCTAGTAAGAAAAAAACTATTATGGATCGATAACTTCTGGAACTTGCCGATCTGATGTGCGTATTTGGGTATCAGAATTATCTACAGGGAAAGGCGCTCAATCATCTCCAGAATTCCGTGTACGTTGCACAACCCAGTTCGAATCAATTTAGGTTTTTTTAAGGCTGGGCTTTCTGTGTATCGTTTTTTCTATCATATAAACCGTTTAGATACTTCAAAATACTTATTAATAGTGGCTTGCACACTTCATAATTAAGAAAAAAAGTTGATGGGAAGAGCAAAACGTTCTCTATAGTAGAAATCTACTGGAAAAAACACTCATATTTAAGATCAAAAATTCCTTCAAATCTCTGGACGATCAATGACCTTGAAATTGGTCATGAGACTATAGCAAATACTGCTACTATCCACTCCATTCTAACCCTTCTGTCACCTATCAGTGCAATCAATATCATATCACTCTGATAGTATCAATTTATAAAAGCATGACTTCTCTGGAACACCACCTCCCTTTTGCTCCTTTTGGACATTCTGCTCCTTCTGCTCTTCTGCCTACAACCTTTTGTCCTTGACTTTGTACTTCGACGTAGTCTTGGACTTGGACTGTGACCTTTTCTACATCAACACTTCCATCGACAAACCCCTCGATATATCTCACTCTTCACTTCCTCTCAGGGAGGTTCATTTTCATAGACACACTCTATGTTGTATCACCATCGATACGTTAGTTTGTGTTTATATTGTATAGTTTTCATAAAGGTTTATTCATAGAAGTTTAAAGCACATCACCCGACTTTGGAATAAACTTTACGGATACTGAACCCAAGCCAATATAAGACAATATATATAAAGCTATTGAACGGAATACTGTCAAGGATCCCAGGAAGAAACGAACACAGGAAAAGCCCCGCAAATACAAAACCTTTCAGTACCGAACAGCTCAACCGGATTTTATTTCTGTATTTACAGTTAATTAGTTTGTAATATTGATAATCAGTCTATTCTAGCCTCAATCTTCCTATCCAAATAAGAACTCTATCGTTCTTCGTATTTCTTGAACAGATAGACATGGCACTTAATTTCTCAATTTTTAAATCGGCTGCATTCAAATAAACTACGTCGATTATAAAGTAGCACTAACATAGTTCACTTCTATTGTATATTACCCGTTTTCCGACATAAAGAAATAATATTTGTGTTTTCATAACCAAGCTTTTCAAATACTTCATATAAAAATATTGACACTAGTATTGAATTGGCGAACACCACCACACCACTAACAATATCATAAGCCAAGTGATACGATCCTTTTTTATTATCCCGTACAATATACCATCCGAAATTGTAAAATTTTCACACCAACATTAGGCCAAACTGGGTGAACATAGGTTATTAGGACTAGTCGACAAAATTCACAATGGATTTCTGACATAAAAAATTGATATTTACAAACAATATAAGATAAATTATGGAACAAGATCAATATTATAGTAGAATGTATGTAAAGTGACTGTAATAATACGTTGTAATCAGAACAATGTAAAATTTTCATTGCAATCACAGCGTTTTCAATTCACTAGAATTTCTTTTGAGTCCACCTTATCCATAAACAAAAACAACAAGAACAGCAAAATAGTGCCAAGTACATCACCAAGAGCAGTGAGGTAGGGAATCGCCGAATTATCCGGATTGATACGCCAGCTCCACATCAAAGCCACGATATATTGGCAAACATAGAGCAAAATTATCACCTGAAAAAACCTATGTATGTGTAAAGAAATTCGTTCCACGCTTTGATAACATTAATATACTTGTGCGGTAATTTTATTAGTAATATTGTCGAAAATTTATATTTTAACATGCTTGCATCCATTTGTGTAAATTTGGTGAAGAAACTTGAATTATTTCATAATCTATTTCATTGTGGATGGAAGGTATCCTTGTGTGCCATGAACATTTATGTGGGCTCAACTCTTAGTAGGATCTCCCTAGCTGAAGAGTTCGACATTACTGTTTCCATACTTGTTAGGAAATATCAGGATTTACTACCGTCTTGCTAAAAAAATATGGTCACTAGTAAGAAACATTCCTTCAAATGTTGAGGCAAATCACAACTCGCAGTGATGACCCGAGAAGACTTTAGCAATAATCTGTATCAAATCTCAGGTTCAATCGGACGTTAAAGGACTGGATTTGACAAACACGCCCAAGACATACCACAGAGACTACCTATTGATCTACTAGGATAAGTTAAGTTACCTAAATTAATGCATAGCACAGTTTCTACCTCACCATAACCGTCCGATAATGCTGCCTTATGATTGATGACTCTCAATAATCAAGAACTCGAACTGCAATGCCGAATTTATCACATTTTTATGAGTATTTATCATATTTTTGAATAAGGTGTGTTTTTGGACAATGAGAAAGTGGAGCGAGAAATAGAAGATGGCCCACGGATGAAAAATTGTAGGTATGTCGTAATCTCCTATGATAAAACATTGAAAGAAAATCGAAATTTCTAGCAATTGCGCAAGCCTAGTCATACTGAGTTTAATAATCGTGTGAAAAGTATTTAGAATGTTTCTTACAACATTCGTAACTAGCTCAAAAGCTAGAGAGATAGCGTAAAATAAATATCTCTATAGAACTAGCTCGTACGTCGATCATTTTTGAAAAAGTTTAGTCAAAACTGAGATTACTCAGAGGAGGATTTGATCTGAAAATATTTGAGAAACATTGTGCTAGAGAGCTTGCTTCTTACTTAAGCTGAGTCAACGGCTTGGAGCTACACGTTTATGATTTTATTCGAGCACTATTTTATCAAAGCAATACGATATGCAAATTAAGATTACAAGGAAAAGTCTACCATGCAATTATCATTAAGCTCTTAAAATTTTGTATTAATACTACGAATACGAGCGGTGTGTTTGAATAAATGATAGAATTTATACCAACCTGTGTAAGAGCGGCAATCAGATAAAGACTAGTGAATAGAGGACCATGCGGCGGGATGATAGAACCAAAGTGAAAAATACCTATCAACCAATTGAAAAAAATATGCCCAGGTACGACTAGAAATAAGAGAACGCGAGCAGAGCGAGAGTCGTTTTCTGTAAATACTAATGATAATAAGAACGTTCTAAAAGAATTTTAAAATTAACAAGAAACATTTAAATTTCAGTTGTAATCGGCAAAATATGCTAAAACAGTGGGTGTGCACCATCAGCTGTATCATAAGTTTTACCTTTGCTGAAGAAAGCACGCGTTACGCTACAGAAGTGATCCATTTCCAATCCGTGAGGAAGCTCTCCAAGCGTTCCAATTTGATGGAAATATGTGGAAAGACGACTAGCTTGTACAGCTACAAGATTACCACCAACACCTGGAGTCGATACAGAATGTACAACTTAACGACTCTGGTGCAACATGAAATACCATTTATAACAGGTTGAAATATTGCAACATTAGGAAAATGTCGGATGGCATTTTCTAAGACAAAGCCTCCGCCACTGCTCAAAAACATGGAAAAAATAATAGGAGACCAACCAACATATAAAACCTGGAAGAAAAATTTTTTTTGTTTAATATAAGAAGAAAATTTGCTTCCGCTCAAAAGCTAAGCAAAAATTATCAAAAAAACGGAATTACATGATTTTTTTTAACATATTGAGAGATCCTTGTATAATAATGAAATACTAAAATTTCTCTCAATAACATAAATTATCGGTAACCAAGATATTAACACATGTTCGCTGTGCAGTGTATGAAATTAACCTTAGAATTTTTACTACCTCTTTTGCACCTTCGTCTTGGAATACAAGTCGAATCCATAGAGGAGCCATGAATAATAGCACTAATATAATGATCATATTCAAAAACGTATCAGTTAGATGAGCCTCGAGAAATAGAGTACCAAACATAGATAACACCGCCAATGTAGTTAAGTCACCTATAAAAAAATCTCTCACATTCTCGAAGTGCTCAATCAGCGATACTTTTGCGCGAATGCTGCATAGCATTGATTTTCGGGATTAGTACTTAGAAAGTTTACGTGACAAAATACTTCAAATATTTGCCCATTACAAACTATGTGAGCGAAAAAGGTACGTAATTTAACGATGCTATCTGATAATAACACCCCAAGCTCGTACAATCTCATAAGTATCTGATCATTGCTACTTTTTGACAAGCATACAGTTTCACTCAATTATCGTTGATTTGTTTTTTCTCTTGCTGATTCGTTGACCAAAAAAGGCCATATAACACAAGATTCTTGTGAATAATTCGACAAGAACAGCACCCGCTTCACAAAAGCAACAACACAAAAAAAGCTGTTTTGACGACTAAAGTACAGTAAGATAACAAACAAAAAAACTTTAAGGTACCAAGAGAAGCTGCAATAGGAGTGGCGACATTATCCGGATTGATGTTGTATTTCCTGGACAAAATTATGACCACTACCATAAGAATGCTGAGAATAAAAGAGGCGAAACAAGCTGTAGCAAGTGATGAAGCGCACAATAATGTAGCATGAGACAAATCAAACTGGAATAATGCATTAGTAAAATTAAAGAAAAATTGATTAATCTCTCATAATGAACCTGTCCTTTTGGAATCCATGCTAAAGCCAGAGCTAGAGACGATGCAAGGGAAGCAATCACAGTGGCTTGTACTTGTATCAACGCCAAATTCGAAATGATGACTTTCTTACGTTCGGAATAGGAATCCAGATATCCTAAATTGGCCTGGAAATGAGAGTTTGTGACAAATTCAAATGATTTCAAACAATATAAGAGCAGTAGTATGAGCGAAAATAACACATACTAAAGTAGATAAGCGACTAGCGAGAGTCATTTCCAAATTTCCTTTTAGTCCTAAAAGAGCAGGAACAAGAATGAAAATTTCTGGAACTTCTTTAAAAAGACGCCAATGTTGTACGAGATCGAGGACGACTCCAGCGAAAACCATGCCAATACCGCCAATACAAAAAGGAATAACAACCTTAATACGAAATACTTCGAATCAATATTTAAGGATATTTATTAAAAATTTTCAATATCTAGAAAGCTTACATATCACAACACAATATGAAGTTATACGCACTCATAAATCACAGAAATAAAAAGCGCGTGATAAAAGTTAAGAAAGAGAGATGATAGTTTGGCTGAATACTTTATATACTTGGATGACTTATTATGTTTACATGCCAACATCCCAACAATTTCTCTAGTCCTTGTTCTTGCGTGAATGTTCATTACAGTGTCAAGTTCCAGTGAAAACGTTGAAGGATATTGCTTAATAAAATCCATCATTTTTAGCTGTGAACACGTTAGCTCATATTTTTTAAGAGAATGTTCAGAAACATCTCTATTCAATATAAATTTTCTAAATTAAAAAGTCACGATATATTTCAGTTTTGAAATGCAAAAAACGATTCGACATATCTGCGACAATTACGATACAAATACATCCATCAAGCTTTCCGTTTGTAGTATGTAAATTTCTCGATACGTATGAAGTATGGAGCGAGATTTTTGCTGAATAGAAAAATGCAAGAAAAATTATAAACCAATGTGTGCGCTTTCATGGGTCTCTACTTGATAAGCGGTTTCATGAAAGCACAAATGAAACTCATACAGTTCCTCACACAACCACTATATTGTTTTCCACGTTTCATTATGCGTAATTGCAAAAATTTTTCAATCGGAAAATCATCGATCACAGTCTGCTTTCTTACGGATCATGAGTTTCCCATTTCCTGACCCACTTAGGACTATTAGGTAAAACCATGATATTGGTAGTAGTATACTAATAGGTAGCTAATAGGTATTAATAGTGTGCCAGCAGGTCATATCGCTTTATGTCTTGAGTTTCTTCAAGTAAATAGGAACGCCTTTATAATAGAGATATCCTGCGAGCACAATAACCCGCTTCAGATATGGATATTAATGTATGGTCATTACAATCACTTGCAGCTGACAACGACATTTTCAAACCAATATCCTTAAAATGCAAATTTATCAGTTGGAAATTTGTGAAATGTACAAATGTTTGTTAAAACAAGGCGAAAAATCCAACTGACGACTTCATTTACACACGGCCTCATTTCTAATCATAGATTAGCATGCTATTCACAAATGGAATTGAACTGTGAAGAGACAGCATTTCTCACACCTTTTAAAATATAGGTAAAGAACCCATAATCATATATTGATCACTGCAAATCATGTTGGATAGAAAAATTTTCAGGATGACCAAACCTTGTAGAGGAGTAGAGCGACGCATTCGTCTCCAGAGTGATATCGTGATGAATGCGATTTCCTTGAGCAATTTTTAACACCTCTAAGCTATTTTATCCATATATTTCCAAATCCGACCACATATTTTTAAATTTAAACAGATTCCCAGCGCTGCAGTGCTGGCTGGCTTCATTGAATTGAAGCGCACACGAAGAAGTACGCACTGATTCAGGCCAGCACACCACAGTGAGTCGTTGTTCTACAACTGTTGAACGTGCCTCTATTCATATAACAATATATCATATAACAACAAAATTCTATTTAACATTTTTGATGATGGGTAGATCAATAAATCGATTCTTCATAAAAACCGATCAAATGTGAATTATAATAGGTTTAATTATACATCCAAATGGAAAAAGCTGCAATTACATGCAATATCGCAAAAACACTTTCTTAGAATACAATGTACATCGCTATGTTAAAATGCGGTATGCACCACTAGATCATAAAAATTAATCCGAATCCTCACTGTTCTACCAAGGTTAATCATAAACCGATACAAAATGTATTTCTTTCCACAAATCAAAACTCAAATCGGTAGCACACCAGAACGGGGTTTTGTAACATGTAGTTTCGAGTCTCGCCTGGGGTTATGAGATTTGTGATCGTATGTAAGCAGTCTCCACAGATGTTGAAGCGTGCGCATTAGACCCGCTTAATCAACAGCAATCATGTTTTCTACCTCTTTAAAATTGATGAATTGCAATTTGACACATTCAGAAGACAAACAAACATACAACTGCGAGATATGCCGTATTGTACACAAAAAATCTATAGAAACTGATCCATCTAACCCTAACAGTTTATCTTTTATCACCGTTGTCGAATATTATTGTAACTTTATCATAATTCTTATCCAAAACTTCACTATCATTAGGTACTACAACTATAGCGCTCGATTAAAAGCAGGAGTTGTTCCATCAAACAAGGTAAAAATACTTCTGGTATTGTAAACATTATCAGCAATCATGCCTGTAAATCAACTTGTAAAGATTCAAATTTTCAGCACATATTTTCTTGGGCAAATTTTACTTAAGCAGCAAATCATGTTGATTTTTGCTGATAGAATGGGCAGGTAGTGGAGATGCCGAAATGACACGTAGTCCAGAACCAGGTTCGCGGCAGCCTCCAAACCAACAAAGCTCGCTATTCCCGCTGAATCGGTAAGTTAATACCAAAGAAATCTAGGTGAGATAAACAGCAATGGAGAGTGGTAAATTCAAATTACTGTATGGACCAGGCTTCCTTCTCCAGTTTTCCTCTCTCCAGTTATCTCCAGTTTCCACTTATCTCTTTCACGTTAAACACAAATGCACAGGCCCGTCCCCCAACAGGAACTGATCAACACTAAAGCTTATCTCATATTAGCTGATTTTCATGCTGATCCTCACCGCACATGCCTTTCTTTGCTGTTTAAAAACGCTTCCAAATGATATAGCAGGACGAACAAGGCCAATTTGTGATGAGAAGTGCCGTCTCTAGCATAAACGGTCTGTTAATGGTCCCTTCTCTCACTGAACTTTCATAGTGAAAAAAAAAACACTCAGGAGAGCTAATATCAAAAATCGTTTCGCTTAATAATAAGTCACTTTATTTATATATACATTTATACCAATGAACCCAAATCTTTTCTTACACACAACTACGATGACAAAAATTTTACATAGCAACTTAATCATTTATTAAAAGAGTTCTAGTAACCAGGACACTCTCCAGTGAAATTTTTAAATATAAATATATGTTGATAGCATATGACCTACAAGTACTATATTCTATATTATATTGAAATTCGTATACATTTCAATAGGACCAAAAAATGACCAAACATATTTTTGCGCATTCGATGTCGACCGATGGACTTTCCACCTTATTCTTTGTTATAAGCGCCTTTTATTTCTAGTGCACACACGGGAACACTGCCTCAAGCTTCAACGGACGTTCATGGTTGTGCATACTACCGTCTCACAGTATGCATCGCGAGGACAGCGCATCTCCTATAATTCAATACCTTCTACCTAATGTAGCAACGACGCAGAATGTAGATGAGGAAATTTTAGCATGCTTCTACAATGAACACGAATTTCGTGTTCATAAGCACGTGTAACATGGAGAATTCATGCACAGCCTTATCCAATACGCTGATATTTTGTTACTAATGATTGGTGTATAGCTATCCAATATGCTAACTCTTTTTCTTTTTCTTTTTCAATCGACGAAATCTGAAAATTTCTTGTAGCAATCACTGTATAATTGAAAGTCCATTATGACCGTTTTACAAAATCTTACTTTACACTCTTGCCTTGAATACTTCCCTAATGCTAATAGAAACAATCAACCACTTCACTACCATAGGGAGTAAGGAAATTGATACTTCATGTGAAGCTGCCATAGCTCTAATAATCAGCATCATTATCCTGGAGCAAGTTTTAAAATTCATATTTATACATCGCTTGGTGGCGCCATCTCGCATTTGTTACTCCGTATTCGGCACACAATATTCATTGTTGATCCGAAACATTATTTACTTATTAAAATATAGCGTTCTATATCGGCGTAATTACTTCAGTTTGAAGTGTCTGCACATACAGAAGATAGCCATACGTATTACCCTTCTATCAAGATTCCAAATCGGAGCATCATTTCATGAATAATACAATGTAACCTAAGTTAGGCGGATCATTCAGGCAATACATCACAGTTTCTCATAGCGCATTGGCTGAACACATATTATATAGTGTTCGATTCTCATTACTTGTTCAATTACGCTATTCAAAGATTACTAAACAATAGGCTGTATTAGTAACGCTTTTGTATAAGGTATAAGAGAATAATAGATTGTTAGAGCTATCAAACCTGGAAAAATAGTAAATAGCTTGATTCTGGAACTGCACGCGAGGAATGCAAGTTGCTTTCTCGTATATCCAATTCAGGAGAGCAAGCACGATAAGACTGTTTCATTCTAGGAAATATGCGGATACAAAAGAAAAATATTAATGGTAGACTGCATATCAAAATACTTACTCAAGACTAGTCGAAACTGGGTTTTCAAGAGTTTCGTATGGAAGTTCTGAATCTGCGGACATGACGAAAGAGTGCTTCAAGGAATAACTGCCATTTGTATGTAATACTGATTTTTGTCAAGTTTCACCATGGTTATAAAGTTTGCTACTGTGACAACCAAAAAGAAATTTACTGTATAGTATACAATTTCACTTGCAAGTACTGAAACTTGATAATATTTATTTTCTAAGGTAATCCTAAACAAGTTGCAAACAGCATATGACAGAGGAATAATAAATAAATGACTTCAAATCAATCACTAGAGAAACAGGTAGATCGATATAAAAACCTTTATAAAACTACAAATCATTGCCTGATTTTCTTTTTGTCTTCATTTGACTTTAAAGCAAAAAAAGTTTCTTTGTCTGCTGGTTCTATACCATTTTCAGTGGCAAATTGAACTAAACATCGCTTCATAGCGTAAGCATCTTCTCCGTCTGCGTAGTACCTCAAGAAATTGAAATAGGCTATGAGCTTAACTTGGATTGGACATAGAGTGGACCGATGTGTTTGAGGTTATTCATTCAACAAAAAAAAGCGAAAATATTGTTCAATTGATCAGATATATTGTCCGACTACAGTAATTGACATGAATTCAACCAATTATTAAAGTCGGTTAGACTTCTCACCCAGAATGATGTATCGGAATACTATTGAGATTTAGCATCAAAATTTAACCTTAACAATGAAACCCGAAAGCATTAGTTTCACCTACTTTGGTTCCACTTCGCTGGCTGTGAATTTAAGAGTATTTTGATAGAGATTCAGTGCAGCTCTATTGCTTACACGAACATGGAGGGAAACATATCGAGCATTGAATGTTTCAATCATCGCTCGTGCAGTTTGATCCATAAGTTTTTGAGCAAGACCTAAAATAGAACTATATACACTTAAAAGTCTACTACGATAACATAATTGACAGTGTAATTGTAGCTTATTTTAAAAAAAGTCTTATTTTTTCCACCAAAATAAAAACCATCTCGTCATTTGAATCCGAAGCTCATGTATTTGTGATAAGTAAAGGGAACATTTTGCAGCAAAGAGACATAGCATACAAAAAGGCACTGAATTATTCGTGCATGATTTGATAACAGTTTATTAGGTAATTTAAACATACATGAACATTTTATCTTAAACAATGTTGGTAATTTTCTGTGGATATAAATCACACATGGATTTACTATGGACGTATACAATTCAAAACCTTTCGCCCATAAGTAGGTAACTCAACACATTTGACAAATTTGAACCTCCAACCAAACAATACTGAATTATATTTCTACTAAACTAAGATCAACCTATTTGACACAATCTTATAAAACCACCCATGTTATCAATTTATATTGGAAAAAAAACTCGAGCGAGTGAAAAAATAAGTGAAAAATGGATATAATGGAAGACCACCGAACGTAACCAAAAGCGCCAAAAAAGTGAAAAACTTTAAGAGAATAGTTATGAATGGGAAGCTATCAAAAATTCTGTGACTCGGATCTTTGGTGCGTATGAGCGATGAATAAAAGCTATAAACGACGATAGGCTTTCACAATAGATAGAATTGATTGTATCAAAACATTGGTCAAACCGCTGCACAAAAGCCATGATAAACAAACGATAATGCTCAATGAAAGTGCACTATTTGAAAAAGAGATCTTCGACCCACGAAAAAATAACTATTTTAAACAATGATAAATAACAGTAGGTGGAAAAAATCAAGGACCATGCAAAAGATGCACATCAGTTTTGTTTATCCTACTGAAAGAAGAAAAGTAATTATGAAAAACTAGGTTGTAACTATGAAGATGGAATAAGCGATGAGAAAGTGTGAAATCAAACAAGAAAGCAAGCGTACCCAGTCTTCTATATGACCGTTTTACAGCCAAAGATGTAATATGCCCATGCGGTTCTTCGTCGGATCCTCCTCCATCTTTGCAAGCACATATCCAACAATATTCCCCTATGTATGCAAAATAGAATCTAGCGAAAAATAATGATAACGTATAGAAGAAATATAAATTAAAAGCAAAACTTTATTCCCAAATAAAATATATATATATATATA
>KN716535.1:90712-109326 GCA_000816705.1 Dictyocaulus viviparus
ATATGTATATATATATATATGTATATATATAAGCCTGTGTATACAAAACTGGACTAATATCTATATAGCTGCGAGAAAGTATAGAAGAAACCTTGTGATCCTCCGCAACATAAGAGAGTTGTGGCCAGGAAAGTGCATGGTAAAAGTAATATTTCATCTGGTAATTCTCAGGTAGACACAAAAGATTGGCATGTTGGGTATTTATCAAATCATCTGGCCTAGCACATCGAATGTTCATATTCTATCTGAAATATGAAAAACTCCACATATTTGAAAGTTAACCTCAAAATTTGAGATATAATCAAGCAAACCGACATATCATTAACCATTTGTAGAACTAAATTCTACGAAAACTTGTCGTGTCCTACGACGATTCCATGTGAACGGTGAGAAAACCATTCGAGAAAATTGAGGTACTCCTGCTGTTTATTTCTCGTTAAGCAGCCTATTATTTCACGATCGTGCATGTTATGATGAATGCCGAGTCATATTTTCGTTTTATATATGGGGCATACTTAGAGATGTTAAGTGAAGTAATTCCAATAGAAATTGCGCCTATTGTTTCATAAGTCCCAATAAGTAGAAGTTGCCGCCTAAAATTTTTTGAGTGCCATAAATATGTATTTTTGACAGTATTACTGTCAATCGCTTACAGTTTCAGAAGCTATGGGTTTTCAAAGTCCTGCGCGAGGACGTGGAAGTGGTCAGTTTGCTTTCTTGATGTTTTGTAACATGCTTATTCCGTTAATGATGGTATTGTCTTGCCTTGTTTTCATTGTCAGGTACTCGTGGAGGTCATCAAACTGGTAAACGAGATAAGTCTGGAGAGTTCAAGTCGCATGGCCGTTCTATTGGAGGTTTGAACGGTACATTGGACTGTTTAGAATTTTACTTTCTTGGTCATGTTGCTTATGTATGTTTATTAAGAAAGTGGTGGTGAGACAGTCACACGTGATATTTCGACTTCTTCCGAGAAAACTAAAGGTATGTTTTATATTTCCTGGCATATCTCAGCTCTTTCATGATGTTCTAGGAGGTGACAAAGGTCGTGGTTTTGCTGTTGGTAAGAGGGGTGATTTCACACCGAATAGTCAACGCGGTCGAGGCAATTTCAATACGCGTGGGGCGCGAGGTGGATCTAGTTTCCGTGGGGATCGTGGTGGCTCCAATTTACATAGTGGTCGTGGTAGTTTTACTCCACGAGGAAGCCATGGCTCATCAGGATTCAGAGGTTCTATAAGAGGTGCTCGTGGATCCTTCAGCGAGAAAAGTAAAACTAAGAGCAGATCAGATTCTGGTAAGGACAATTTTAAATAGATTTGGGAAGAAATTTGGTTCGTGAGATGTGATTCAAGGTCCTCATATAAGCAAAGTGGCTTCTTCAACAAATACGCCCATTCACACCAAAAAAGCGCAAAGTGTTAGTTGATTTATGACCACAGAGTTCTGTCCGTCTTTATCGTTCATCATTGAACATATTATTTAGGTATTTGAAAACAAAAAAAGGTATGAAGGTAGTGGTGATGATAAAAATTCAGTGTCGTATGCGAAAAAGAAGAAATTTAAAAAAAGTTTAGAGGTATGTTTTCATGCATTTCTTATAGTGTTTCAGCAATAAGTTTCTAGGCAAGCAATGGAAAAGGGTTGGAAAAGGAAGGCGACAGTAGAAAGAGTGTGGATGAGTACTCAAAGGTTGAAATGGAAGATGAAGAGGAAGATGACGGTACTTTTTCCTACTTCATACTTGCTATTGATATTTATGTGTTATTCTAATCGCTTCTTTATGAATTCAACATTCCCTAGAAGACGTTGATTTGACAGCCATTTCCAAAAAGTTGGATATATCACATCAGAAGAAAGCTGGCGTTTCTAAGAAAAATTTGAAGCAGAAACATAAACCCAGCAGTGACGAAGGCGATGGTGTTGTAGTTGGAACAAAAGCTAAAGTGATCCCTATTACTAAAAAAGGTAATACTCTTGAAACAGTGGTTCTAATTTTGTAGTCTGACGCAACATTGAGAAGCTCTAGCTTTGCCAATGAAAAAGTCGAGCAAAATGGAATTGTCCGTTTCTGACGAGGAGTATGAAGACGAAGATGATGATGATGAAGACGAATTGGTAAGTGGCAAAGAAATGAATACATTACTATATTTAAACTTCACTATTTTCTTTTGTCAAGGATGATGAAGATGATGATGAAGAGGACGAGGAGGGCGTCGAAAGTGAAGAGGATGAAGAGCAACAGGAGCCCATAATGGAAACTCCTGTTATCAAGGAGAGTAAAAAGGAGATCAAAAGTGTTCTCAAGAGCGGAAAAGGTACAGATGTAATAAAATCGGTTAACGTCGCAGAAGCTGCTACACCAGCTACACTTTCAAAGAAATTGCCTGTTACTCCTTATCCACAGAAGAAAGTTTTTTCTGGTAAAGAAACTCCTAAGACAAAATTGAACTTTGATGACGATAGTAGTGGAGAAGATGAGGAAGAAGAGGATGAAGCTACTGATGAAGATGACGAAGACGCTATTGATGAAGAAGAGAACGACGGCGATGACCTCCAAGATGATGAGATCGAAGAAGAGGACGAAGATGAGGTAATTGGGTATTAACGGTTAGTCTAAAACTGTAGTGCATAAAGTAAAATTTTGCGATTGTTCTCACCTTTATGGAGCATACATCAACAGACAGTCACTCGCTTGTTGTAAGCTAAATCAGGTCCGAAATATTGTGTATGAAGCAGTGCGTGGATACTTTGTTAATCGATTGCTTTATACTTCAGATTGTCACGCATTATGTTTTCCGCATTTAGCATCGGGTATGAAGCATAGCATTGTGTTTTGAAATGTTCATGTTTCGAGGCTCAAACGAAGTATTTGAAATATTATCTTTGTTTTGTGGATTAATGTCTTTTATTATACTGGTCCCAACTAATTTATTGTATTTTGAACAGGAAGAAGAAAGTACGAAACAAGTGCGAGAAAAAACCAGCACTACTAAGAAGCAGGAAAGCAGCTAGGTTTCTCCTTTTTGTAACTATATCCATATCATTCCTATTTATTTAGGCTCTAAGTGGCAAGCAGCCTGCTCAAAATTTCAAAAAAAATGTTGGTTCCGACGTACGTACGTCAGGAGTAAATATGGAACTTCATGGTGGTGTTAAAAAGAAGGCTGATAACTGCAAAATTGTAGAAAACAATGAAGATTCCATTCAAGATGTTAGGAAAAAAGTTGAAAAACGTACCGTATCAAACAACGAAAATCGTGGTCAGAATCTCAAAAAGAAGTCAGTTAACAGCTGTGATCTATCACTAAGCAGTGAACATTCTGCTCAAGCTATAAAAAGAAGTGCAACTGCTTCTGAGTCTGATGCAGTGATGAGCAAAAGACGTGCTATCCATGATATAAAGAAAAAAGGCGGTGTTTCCGAGTGTGATACAGTTATAGATAAAGAAAATTCTAACCAAATTACTAAGAAGAAAGCCGTAGATGATCGTACTGCGGATAATAAGGCTCTGTTTGGCAAAGGGATCAAAAACAAAACGGTAGATGCAGAAAATACAACTGCTGTGAACAAAAGAGGTCACGAACAAGTTATGAAGAAGAAGTCTGCAGGCGATAAAAATGCTATGATTTCAAGTAATGAGCACTCTACTCATGGAGTTAAGAGGAAGGCAATGGCTGATGATCGTAGTGCCAAACATATTAAGGTATGAATGTTTTTACATTTCGTTTTCTAGAATTTTCGCTTTTAGTTCTGTAAAATGGTATGTTATTGTAGTTATTTTTGACACTCCTGTTTTTTCCTTTCATTGAAAATGATATTTTATTCAGAACGTGCTCATGAATTAACTTCAATTTTAGTGTTTTTCTTTTTACATAAATTGCATCGCTGTAAATCTAGTAAGCTTATATACATGAACCAATAGTTTTTTCAATTACAATAATCGGTTCTTGTTTTGTTCATAAAGAACTATTTGGCATGTTGTTAATGTTATGGGTATTAGGTTTTAATATTCTTTCTTTTGGCGACTTTTCAAAATGTTCGTTATAGCTCGACGAGACCTCTATAATAAATGAGGAAAATAGGAGGCGTCAGGAACGTGATGAGCGGTCTCTTTTCATCAAAGGTTTACCCAAAAATACAAAGGTTTTTTTCCATTCTATGCCTTTTTATGTGGTATATTTTACGTTGTCTTGTTGAACTGCAATTTATCACGCAATATTTCCCTAAAAATTGGCGATTCATTTGTGATTGTAATCGGTGCTTTAAAACATTTTTGTCGAGTAGGTCTGTACTTCTCTAAGATTGTTTTCGTCCTACAGACGAAAGAACTCGAAGGATTGTGTTCTGACATCGAGACTGTACGTCATCTTAAAGGTTCATCTTTTGCATGGATTGTGTTTAGTAATGAAGCATCATGCAATAAGGTGCGTTTATAGTATATTCATAGTACTTCTCTACAAAATGACCTCCAAATTTCAGGCTTATGGAGAATTGTCGAATGTGAAAGTAGGTGGTAAAGAATTAACAGTGGATTTTTGTGGATCTAAGTCTTCTAGAAAGCCACATAACCCTAAAGGTGTGTAGGATGTTTTGTCTATAATGACTTTTTGAACCATGCCCCTTGATCTTCAGGAACTTCCGAAGCCTTAAATTAAGTATTTGATTTCAGTTAGTGTCAATACTTATCAGTTTCATGCTGTACTGTAGTAAATTAGTACTGGTTTTTAGAATCTTTACCAGTGAATCCTTTGGAGCTTTACATAAACGGACTCTCTGCTCAAGTTACTAAAGACGAACTAAAAAATGTATTTCCTGCCGCCGTCTCTATCCACATTCCAAGTAAACGTCATCATGAATTAAGGTCTTTTTGAATTATCTGCTTATTTCGAAGTTGATTTTGGAGGAGCACTGCTTTTAGACGTGCATTTGTGCTGTTCTCTTCTGAAGATGACGCCAAAGTAGCATTCGATAAAGGTAGAGGATTAAAGCTCGGTGGACAATCTGTCGAAGTGTTCTACGCTCGTATACGCAAAAGTGTCATAACACCAGTTAAACAGAGCAAGGTTGTTTAATCTTAAATTTCAAAGTCAATCTATTAATATGAATTTGTACATAGTATCTTTGATTTATTAGGAGTCAAATGCTGGAAAGAAAAGTTCAGTTTGTACTAAAACTGAACCAGTGGTAGTCAAACCAAATGAAAATGATGGTAGTGATGATGAAGGGTATCCATCCAGCAATGAAGGAATTGAGGAAGTAAAGCAGCCAGCGAAGAAAGCTATTGTTCAGAAGGTACTTTTTTTTTAATTATATTAAATCCAGTCAGACGTAGAAGTGGTTCTACTAATTGTGTGGCCATATACGTTTTCATCATTCTCCAAATGCCACGTGTTAGCTAGCATGACATATTTTATCTATACTATGATTTTAAGTTAGAAGGAAGCCATTATAAGCTTTTAATTTTGTAAAAATCGTTCAGTACAGCAATCTATTTAGGATAAACTCGGAACGTCTTCAAATAAACAGGAAGTGGAGGATGAAGAAGATGATGATGGTGATGATGATGAGAATGATGATGATGATGATGATGATGATGATGACGATGACGAAATTGGTGAGGGTGATGATGATGATAACGATGGTGATGATGATGAGGATGAAGAGGAAGATGAAGAAAACGAAGATGAAGAAGAGAATGGAGGAAACTAGTAGACTCATGCAGTGAAAACTCATTTTGTTTGTTGGTAAAGTTTATTTCGTCTTAATATTTATGTCCATTTTTGTTCAATATAGTTTAACCATACTTTATGTTGCAACTCGATTTGTGTTGGTGTATTTAACTGTTATTAATGTACTCCAGCAAAAGTTGAGCATTTGTTATTGTTGAAATTTACACAAAGTTGTTGAACATTTCGTGTTTGCATTGCAACGAAGTAGCTTGGGAAGATTATATATGAAGTAAAAAACGCAAGATTATTCTTTGCTATATTCTGACAATTGACAACCGAGTGGTTTTTCGAAAAGTACTGTTGTCTATCGTAGTTGATAACAATGTGTTTAAGAGGTCATTTTTCAAAAAAGTTTACGTGCTTGTCTCGCCCGAGGTCCGAGTTTTGCGGCCAACTCAACAAAACTACGTACAATATAATACTATTGCAAAATAAGATAAAATTGCTAACATGTCTGAAATTTCGTGTTGTCTCGCATTAATCGGATGCAATGCCGGCCCTTTAGATCATACCCGTTAACGGGCGAGAGCTGATAATGGTACCAACTTACTATAATTGAAGCATTGAGTAGTTGTAGAGCAAAGGCTTCGGTAGTTTAATGGATCAGCACGGCAAACCGAATATCTGGAAGTGCGGGTTCGAGTCCCACCTGAGGTTCTGTATTGTGTGGTAGACTCAGTTGGTCGAGTGATAATGACTTTGTGCATTTTATGATATTTTTGCTTTCATTTAAATTTGAATCATTGACGACCTATAACAAGGACCATCTTGTCTTTTTTGTCGTACATAAAGTTGTTAATAATTAAGTAAAGTCTTGCGTGAAAGCGGAAACTTTGGCTTTAGCTACATTTCACGGTCTTTTGTAAAGAACTGTTAGAATGATTTTGTAACTTGAAACAGAAAGGTACGTATGTCAACAGCTAACAAAACTGTAAATGTGAAAATCTCATGCTTTTTTCTTAATATCTAGTACAACTGGTGTGAAATCTAGTTTCTTATTTAAGGATGTTATATGCGAGTTAAATTTTTCTGACGTGAATGAGACATTGGAGGCTTCATGCATGGAAGAAACATGGAAACAATTCCGACAGGGATTAAACTTGACGACCTAGAACTGCTAGTGCAATTATTTCTACTTTGTAAATATTTAATATCACTTGGGCCTAGTCAGATTATCGCATCTGACTGCAATTGGAAAAAATGGTCAAGATTCTAGAATGTTGTCTACAATATCATATTTTGCATCATATTTCTATGCAAGGAGTAAATTTAACGGTTCTTTGATGCATTTCAATGTTCCCAAATAGCTCGTAACAAATGTTTTCTGATCGAAATCGTAGTACTGAAACTTCTGTTCGCTCAGAAAGATATTCTTTGAGTACGACACATTTCGTTGGAGACGGTCTAACGGACTTCGTTCTCGTCTTCTATAGTATTTAGAGTTTGCACACAATTGAGGGAGTGTTCAATATATCGTAGTGCCCAAATCTTTCATTATTGAAAGCTTTTAGAGATAAAGTTCATGGGCTCTAGTATTCAGGTGATTTAATAAGTAAACATTTCTTATGCTATTTTGTGCATAATTTCATACTTTATACAGTTTCAAACTATTGCTACTACTTCTAATGGAAACCTAGAAAAATCTTTTAAGCTTCAAATTTAATATTCTCACTATTATACAGTGTTCCAGACAGCAGTAAGGTTGAGAAGTAAGGTCAAAAGATTTAGAAAGTGTTTTAGTGGACGTACCTATCGCTTTGTTTACATCCATAATATCAGAAGTTTGTTAAGGTGTTTGTATTGTATCCGTCGGAATCGCTTTTTGTCGTCGTACCTGTGTGTTCCTGTTCTCTCGAAGTTTCAGTCCCCTTCACAGTATTATAGAAAAGCTTATCTAAGAAAATGTGTTCTGATTGTCGAGTCAAATCTTGTTATCAAAATCAATTATGCTCCAGCAGCTTAAGATTACAGATTACATACAAAAACCGTTGGAAATCTCTATTTTCAAATGGTCTAAAATCGTTGTAGATCTCCATCTGTGGATTAATTAATATTGGAAACGACTGCAAAACGTGTATCGATAGAAAAAAAAAGCCATAACCAACTAGTTGACTGATCGCGTTCCTAGCGTCAACCATTCCCGTGTGATTCTATTCGTGCGCATTTCCGTATTAGAACAATGGCAAATAATTCATATATTTTCGCTTTTCATTAATAGATCTTAGGTGTGTAGTTAAATTACCATAGTGTTTTTTCGTAGGTTGAAGTAATCACTAAAGCACGACACTACGCAATGTTTATGCATGAGTGAAAGCTTCTACTAAATCATAAAATTTTCTAGCTTGTTCAATTTTGCTCTTACGTGCACACAAGAAATGTTTGATTTCGAAACATTCAATCCAGATAAAGATATTGTAACTGAGTGGCAAAGTATGGCATTAACTAGGTTGTGAGTTGATGAAATGATAGAGACGAATTTTATGACACAACAGGAACTCTTTGAGGAATTTTGATCACTCTATGTTTTTATTTCTATGTACATGGCGGATCTATAACGATTAAATAATTTCCATAATTTCAATTACTCCCCATATTTACCACGATGAATCGAATATTGATGGCATGTTTGATACACGTTTAGGTGATTTGTGTTAAACAGGCGCTGTTTCAATTTAGCGGAGCCTTTTCACCCGCCCTCAAAACTGGCTCAGCTGTGAGAGACTACTACTGTCTCTTGAGCCTCTTTGCTTTCCGTTCTTGTTGTCACCTACATGTTTGACGAGATTCTGCAATGTTCAAGAAATTTGAAGCCGAAAATTTTTCATAGATGGATTCTCGTTTGATTTGATTCTAGCCATCACTATTCATTAATGTTTTAGCCTCAGAAGAATGTCTAGAAGATGACATTTCTTTGTTATTTGTTACTACTAATGTTACTGCTGTATACTGCGGATTATGTTATCACAGGTTCGAGAAATTACGTTTCCTTTTCGTCAATTCATTTCTAATGATTATTGGAATTGAAAAAAAAACAAGTATATTATTGTATGTTAGGTCAATTTGAAGATATATTGATGACTAATCCGTCAAATGCGTTTTGGAAAATACGCTTCATGTTTGAATATAGTCGTGGTCCAGATTTCTTGCTTCTAACATCATTGTCCGAATTATTGTATTTCTATTTTAAGAATCAATCGAGTCTAATACTCATTTACCTTTCCTCACTGAAAGCGACTTCTTACGATATCCGGATGGTAAGCTGTTTTTCAATTCTCACCCTATCTTTATCAAAAAATCGTTGTCTATGTTACTCATTACTATATGGATATCTTTCTTCCTTTAATATTTCGATTAATTGTGAAAATGAAGTGGTTGTTACGTAAGCTGATCTTCGTGTTTTTTTGAAAGGTATGCCAAAGCATTTAACGGCTCACCGTAATTCTAACTATTATAAATTATAAATAAATAATAAGTTAAGAGAATATTGGAGTGAATTGCGTGTGTCATTCTCAGCATGTTAAAATGATAAGTACATGTTGGTGAGAGGCAGCGTTGTTTTGTATTAGATTGTAATTATTTCAAAGAATTTTATTCTGAATCGTTTCTATCCGTCTCATGAACGATTTTCGTTTTTCCAGACGACGAAGAATTTTTGACTGAGGAGGATTTTCGAAACGGAGACCTCTTGTCGATTGATTCCCAGTCTGCTTTTGTACGTGTGTTATCTGGAAAGTCGTCACATCACGGAGATATAAGAGGAAAGGCTGCATGGAAATTGGTATAGTAGTTTTCGTCGTTACTTTTCTCGCTTTAAAATAACTCAGTTTCTTCTTCTTCTGAATGATCGCTATTACGATGCGCCTATGTGAAAAAAAAAACAATTCTTTGAATGTGATATTCACTACGAGTTCACCAATTGTTGTCAAGTTTCAGAGTAATCCTTGAGGATTATTAGTATATGATGAAGTTTTATGGAATTTTGTACACTGATGATTATTGTGTATTACAGTTGTTATAATCGTGGGTTGGGTAATCGCAAACATGAAAAGTAAAAGCGGATATGTTCGAGAGTTATCGGTGTGGCTGATGCGACTCGGCTGGTAATCCTTTGGCTTGATTCCGGTTTGTTACGCGAGCTCACAATGGAATTTTTGCTATGGAACCAGTTGTCTGTTGAACGTTAAGCGGCAGCAGCTCTCGTAGTACCAGCTAGTTGCCCAACATTCAGCTTTGAGAAAATATTAAAAGCCATGATAAAAAGAAACAAACAGTAGTTCGACGAGTTTGATTAGGCATGAGTTTAAGAGAATATTGGAGTGAATTGCGTTCATTCATTCGTAGATCTGACAAATCATCCATTATCTATCTGAAATACAGAGAATCAAAAGAATAGATTTGGAATTAATACGTTAGGTAGATTTAATAATTATGCAACCAACCAACGAATATCTGACATGAAGGAAATTTTAAATGGAAAAAAGGTAGAAGAATTGTAGAAATATATTTGTATTTCATGGATGTCCAACACAGAAAAATTCGAACTGATGAAATTTTCCAGTTAACTTTATAAAGAATTTCGGAAATATAGAAATTTTGGCCGAAATAAAACAACAGAATGAGGAAGATTTTCATACAGAAATGATAGACCGTTTGAATTCTGTACATTCGTTACCTATTAATCTTTTAGTAAATTTGAATGTTTTGTATCCATTTTATATGAACTGATCTATTTTGAGCTTATTTCTTGTTTATGTGTAGCTTTTTGTTGTGATGAGAAATTTTCAACGCTATAAATTCACTTCACTCATTCATATGAATGAGTTGATGAATCACTCAACGATAAGCGAATGAACATTAAGCCGTCAAGTTATTAATTCTTCATATATTTGTATATTTGTTGAATACGTTCGATATTGATCACTTTGCTCACTTCATTACTTCTACATTATTGTTCAATAAGGGTTCATAAGATTGTCATTCTATCACTCAACCTTGCTGCTGTTCAAATTATAAGTGAGAAATGAATTGTGGTTTTTTTTTATTTCAAGAATCTCAGGACAGGCATTTCTCTTCGTTTTTTTGAAATAAAAAGTGATTGAAGTTGATCTTCTAGAAAACCCGACGAAAAGGTGCACGACGAAATGGTGTCATCACTGGCATCAAGAAATGGCCAAGAGGACGTATTCCTTATGTAATTAGTGGACAGTATTCTGAAAGGGAACGTGCAATACTGGCTCGAAGCTTCCAGGTTTTCAGATTTCCTTCACATATACAAACCTTCATAAAGTATTTTTCCCACAATGCATTTAACAACCAGTATCTATTTTTAGGAATACCACAGAAGGACGTGTGTACGGTTTGTCGCTCGTACTCCTCTAGATAGGGATTACCTATATATTGGAAAAATTGATGGGTAAGAATTTTTGGGATAAAACTTTAGCTAACTCTTTTGTAAAGCGGTTCATACAGACATTATTGCGTCGTCTTTTCAATTTAAAATGATAGCTTTTAGTTTTTTTTTGTATAATATGGGCTTTTTTTTGAAAATTTTTGAAAAAAACTACTCTATTCGAAACGGCAGGTGTTTTTCTGATGTTGGAAGAGCTGGCGGACGGCAAGAATTATCGCTAGACGATGGCTGTCTTCAGGTAGCTCTAATTTCTATAATTGCTTCACGAGAAAAAAAAACTATGGAACTTTTTGTGAAAAAGAAATTTTCTGTTGTGCTCTATCGTCTTTTTGGCTAAAGAAGTTCAGAAGGCTGAGAATATTTGTTGTTTTACCCATCACTCTATTCACAAGTCAATTATTGAATTGAAGCTTTTTGTATTTTGGATTGTTTTGATAATTGTGTTGTTTTGGGTAGTATTCGGAAGCTTTTTTTTCGTTCTAATAAGAGTTAGTAAAACCTCTTTCATCGACTAGAACTCTATCAGTCATTTTAAGATTTAAAAGTAATTTTTTTCAATGAAGAAAAACTTTTGTTGCCACATTTGCGACGTTCATCCACGTTTGCTACAACACAGAACTCTTTACTGCTTCTCTACAGCATATAGCTTAATAAAATACAAGGAAAATGTGACAAGATGAAATCAAAGTTCAAAACTGCCAGAACAATTCACTGAATTGTTTTCAAACTAGTTAAGGAAAGAAATCGAGAAAATCGTTACCGTCGATTGACTCAACACCGGTTTCGTTCGAGAAAAATGAAAAAGACGTCGTTCAGTGGACGAGAATTTTTGTAAAAAGTTCTTTTCTTTTAATATAATTATGTTAATAAGTGTGAGTTCATCATATAAATTGCAATAACAGACGAATCATAAGCAATTCTACCTCAATTTTTTAAAATGCCTATTGAATCGCGTTTTTACTAAGATTTTTCTAGGGATTCTTCAATTTGATAGATTTTGAAAATATTCACTTGATTTTAGTAGTCTGTTTTTTTTCCAGTACGACACAGCAATCCATGAACTAATGCATTCAGTTGGATTCTATCATGAGCATGAAAGATGGGACAGAGACAACTACATCACAATCCTTTGGCAGAACATTGACAGAGGTCAGTCACATTAAATACGATCGATACTGATTGGAATACGATAACGACTCGCTTTGAAAGGTTAAAAATCTGCTGAGGATGCTATGCTAGTGTTTTTCTTGTTCAATTAGACCTTCCTCAATAATGTTCACAAATTTGTAGTAATTTTTATAGAAGCGTATGATCAATTCGGCAAGGTTGATTTGAGCGAAAGTTCCTACTATGGACAAACTTATGATTATTTCTCAATTATGCACTACGATAGTCTAGCGTTTTCGAAAAACGGTTACGAAACGATGATAGCTAAGCAGCCAGGGATGACATCCGTTATTGGAACTGCTATCGATTTCAGTCCGGTATGTGTCCGACGAATCTACCTTTCCTTGTTAACAATTCAATAAATTGAACTGCAAAGTTTACTAGTATTTGGATAATCAACAAAAAACAGCAATGTGTACTTTATATTTTGTTTTTATTACGTGAACTATCCTAATAATTATTACTCGCTAATGTTTGTTCGAAAAAAATCAAGGATTTTGAGCAACCTTGCGGTTTGACATCATAGATATGTGGTGAAGATGATCAGAAGTCTATTCTGATTATAAAAAAAGTAGTTGAAAATTCAGCGAGTACTTTGTTGAATCTTGGTTAGGAAAAAAATAATAGAATATTTTAGATTGACATCCTGAAAATGAATTTGATGTACCAGTGTGGCAGAAGGGGAAACGCAGAAATGGGAGAGCTAATTTATCCTCCATCTGTTGCTTTACCATTGCCTATTGCTCCATCTATTATTCCTGGAGATGGTGAGGAGCATTACCATACAAATAAAATATGCACCAAACCAGTACTGCTTGCGTTGTGCCCACTAGTTTGGTGGTTAATGAATATCTAATGGTGCTATCACCACTTTCTTTATAGTCCTGCCAGATTAAATCTGTTAACTTGGTAGGTACACCTTTCTAGGATTTCCAGTCGAATTCAGTTGATTTGTAATTCATTCAGAAAATAAGAGTAACTTCATAACTGTTCCGAGAAAGTGTAAAACAGGTTGATATGAGATCTCGTTGCTCATTTAATCACTTTATTTGAGAAATATATTAAAAAAACGTTGATATGTCGTTCAAAAAGACATAATCTATGTCGATATTTTTATAGAGGAACTTCTTCCAATCATTTTTTTTTCCGAAGGGGAATTCTTTTGTCGGATTTTATCAGAAATCTGTCCTTTGAATTTATTTCTTTTTTGCATGTTAGGCAGTAGTGCTTCCTATATTTCATACCTGAAGTTCAGATTGTGTGGACAAGACGAATCTGTGTTGGCGATGGCTTGATCGATGTAACTCGTTCTTTTTTGAAAAAGTTATGACGGAATTTTGTCCATATTCATGCGGATTTTGCACGGTTAAGTCTGTTGTGGTAGCTAGATCGGTCATGAAAGCGTCATCAGACAGTAATTCTGAAGGAACTGACTAAGCCGTCTAATGACGATGTGACCGCAGTCAAAACGACTACAATAAGATCGTCATTAATAACAGTATAGACCGTAAAGCTCAACAGGTATCACAAACGAGATAAATATTTCCGAAAGCTGCCATTTTGATGTTAATGAATATCCTATAGTTCTATTGTTACGCACTACTCGAATTTATATTTATCATTGAATGAATGTCTACTTGAATTGTGTTATAACTATTTTAATATGTTTATTCGGCAAAACAGTTGTGTCGGTGAAAACAACAACATAAACAATTTCGCTGCTTTTTTAACGATAAATAGTATTCAGTAATTCTACAATGCGTTCGTAACGAAACACAAACTTAAAATCCAAATTTTTCCCCGTCCATCAGCCTACTGGATCGTCGCAGTTCGTATTCTCTTCTATAGTAACCGACAAGTCGAAGGAACACAAGAGTTCCGATCAGTAGAAGAACGATGGTGGCTGGAATGCAAATTTGTATTTGCATATTGAATAAACGATTCTGGATCCTCAGATATTTGTTTTTTTTTGTTTCTTAAGAAAACTCCAAGCAGGAGTATAATTGTATCATCATGCTGGAGTCTGACTTAAGGAATAGCTTCTTCAAAACATCTGAAGTAGCGATCAGCATTAAATTCCCGTTTCAAGCTAATATTGAGTTATTGTATTTCAGTCGAACTTCAACGTCATGTGTCTTGTGTTAACTCACTGACTTTAGAGAAGCAAATGATTTATTTTTAGACATTAAATTTTGCGACTAGGACTTCGAAATACTTACATAACATTATCGGAACTGCTCTTTTCCATCCTTTGCTGAAAAACTGATGGTGTTTTACCCTCGTTATAGCGTGCGGATATGCCATTCTCCTAGAATATCTTCTTAACATCTGAATATGCATTCCTTAAGCAGTTTAATAGACGTGGATGGGAAATCAATGATTTACGTGTTAAGCTGGAATGTGTACTAGAAAACAGTTTGCTCGAAATGTTTATCATGGCTGAAAAATCTTAACTTTCCATTTCAAAACTGCACTAAAAGTGGATCTAAAGCATTTTCAAACAGAACGCCTTTCTTTTCATCAGAAATACTTAAGAAATAAACGTCAGTAGAATTCGACCATGCTCTTTTTCTGGTATACGAACGAACATTGTCATGAAATGAATGAGTCATTCTATGCCAATTTTGCTCTTCAAGAATGAATCAGATGAAATATTAGAGGTAGAAAAAACTTATGAGAATTTGAAAATAGAAAATTGACTTATATTTAGAATGTAAATGCGTTTTTTTATAATGACAGCGTTCAACATTAGAAATTTTCTATAATGTTCGCTCATTTCTTTTTTTTTTCACTTGTAAACCAGTTTAAGTACTGCTTTCGTCACGCATTGGAACCATTTTTAACGTACCGATAGGAAAAGAATGACAACTTCGGTAAAAGTAACTCAAAAGTGAACGGCTTCAATGATGCTATTCGTTATGAGCACTTTTACGGTCACTATAAAGCCCTCCTTAAATACCTCCTCAAATAACTGATACCTAATAACAGATAGTATAACGGTATATCTCGAAGAATTGTTTTCAATTTTAACATCCCGAAACAATTCAGATGCTTCGAAGGTCATCATAGCGCGTTGCTTTTCTGAAGTTGTTTAATTATCGACTTTTTGAACCATCGTCCCAAAAGTGCAACAATTCAAAGTGGAACGCTAAACTGTTCAAAATTATATAAGGGCATTAGTATTTTGAAATTTCGATTGACACGGTTGTGGGTCTGAAATGACGTTTTCAACATCTCGAAACCCTCATACCTTCCATATATGAGTAGTTACGGTAGATGCCTCCATACTTTTCACTCATAAGCTATAACAGACCTTCGCTTAAACTTCTGTATTTCACTGATAAAGGAAGCGGAGTGGCTCAGTGGTGGAAGTGCCGCAGTGATATGCCGGCCCGAATCTGTTTGTGGCCGCCCCTCAGGCCTACTAAGCCTCTCTGTGGTTGGTAAATTGGTATCAGAGAAATCTGGGTACGATGACTAGCACTTTTTTGGTGAGGAGTGATTAACTCAAGTTACTGTATAGACCTAGTGCGCATTCAACCACTTTTACAATATCACGTTGAACATGAATGCGTTAGCGTATTCCGCCACACAGGATTGATCAACGCTAAAAATTGTCGATTTCACTAGTTCTTGTTGTATCATTATATGATCAACCTAGCGGGCTACAATCAGTCTCCAATCTAAGTGTATTAATTCATAATTTAATTCATATATTTATATTGTTTATCTTAATCTCCTGACATTTTGCTTTCGGTGAACGAATGTTGCCTCATTGTATAATCATAGCCTCATAGATTCTGCGTGATAATCAATAATCCTATCATATCAAGTCTTGACTAATTACACTTGAATACAACGATGTTAACCCTATTCTACCACTGATATCAACTTTTATGTGATTGCAAATCACAGCGAAGAATGGAATTTGATCACTGTGGCCTTTTTAAACGTATAGCTTGTAGTAGAGAATGAAAAAACTGTGCTTAGATTTTACGCTCTGTATTAATTCTAACTTTTATATGTTCGGTTTGCAATACTTATGTTAAACTATATGATGTACGTGCCTGTGGGCATGTAAATGATTCAACCATCGTCGAGTAGAAATGTGCAATACCCATTGTTCTGGAGTCACTGCCAAAGCCGTGTTTTCGAAGAACCATACCGACTGCACTCCTCCACATGCCAAAGCCAGACTCCGATTATTTACATCGAACGGCAATCGATCCTTACCAACTAATGGTCTGTTAAAATACGGATATCATTACATACGATACAAAAAACTGTACACTGTACCTCATTTTGATCTCAATCCATCCAATGGTAACATTTTTCAGAACAACAATGATTGTTGAATTACAACAATTTGAAGATGAACTTAAAGTTTTGCTATGAATCGCTTAATTGAATTTCGAAAATTATGCGAAGCTATGCAGAAAAAAAACATGAAGAAATGGTTGAATGAGGAAATGCGGAGAGGATTTATTTCTATCGGATAACTGTTGAGCAGTAGAAGTGATCATTTTATTGATGGGGCTAGCAGCTTCCTACAAAGTTTTCCTTCATTTGATCATTCTTTTTTTTGTATCAGTTCATTGAACACCATGAAAATTTTCGTAGTTGAATTTTGAACATACATGAAATATTGGAACAAATGAGTTAACCCTGAGTTAATATTTTATCTTTTCAACAACTTCATTTAGAGGTATGCACCTCAATCTGTGTAATGCGATGAATACATTCCCTTATTTTCAATGAAAAATATCTCCTATATTTATAATATAATAAGAAATATTTATATAATACCTGACATTTGCATACGATTTGAATATGAGATTTTTGATTGGAATGGATAGAAGTGCATCGCCTTGTTGCACTACAACTTCTTGACTGAAATAAATGATAGAGAAAAATATTCTTATCATAATGCTTTTTTCCCAAAATGATTATTATAATATCGCTAATGATGCTGAGTTGGAGAGCCCAGTAGGAGACACCAGAAGACACCACTAAGCACGCCAGATCGAATATCTATCGATTCGGGTTCGAGTCCGGCCAGAGGTTTCAAGTTTTATGGCTTTGATAAAATATTTTTACTATTGATAATTTTCATTTTCATAAATAATTATAGTAATTTTCAAAAAACACAATGTTATAAATCGTGTTTCAATAATTTCAAAAAAAAAGTCAAAAGTGCAGAGAATATTTGTAAGTCAAAAGATTAATTATACTTTTGTTCTTTGATCATTAATAGAAGTGATACCGTACTCCACAAGTGCTAAATTTTCAAGAACTTTGTTTTTTTTTCGTTTCGAATAAAAAGTATTCACGAAAAAAAAATGAAAAGTAAACAAATGAAAACGAATGAACAACTAAATTTGATAGTACGCATGAATTTTTGCTTAAGCATAGAATTTACGCTAGAAGAAGACGCTAATGTTAAAGAGGTCGTTTAAAAGCAGAACTCTGGCTTTTTCTACAACACGTCACTACTGTTAGAATTCCTCAATAGCGTGAATTCTCACTGAGTCAAAACGTGACAAACCTATCAGCATCAGGAGTTTCACTTTGCCTAATTTTGATGTCTATCTGTGGAAGAATAAGTTGCAGATCCGGTTCGGCTACTGAAAAAAAAACTATTGTACTAAAATTAATGGCGAAAATGATTCATGATTGTTTCTTTTTCTTTTTGAAAACCTGTTGCTAAATTATTCACAAACCAATTTCTTCCGATTCATCATAAAAATGTTGCGGTCGGCTGTCCATAAAAGCTCATATGGTTGTTTTTTCACGAGTACAAAACAAAACAATGATACAGTAACGTTAAAATATCCTATTTATCACGGGGATATTAGAATTCAAGTTGGTCAAAAATAGATTTCCACAAAGAATTTCAATAAATGAGGCCAGTCCTTTAATTTACAAGTGATCAAAGCAAGTTGAAATTCACAGAAAGAGCAAAAATTTATCTTATTAATTACTCCTCATCAATGAACACCCAACTGTTTCCTGCCTGCATTCATTCATGTAGAAAAAGCTGTTAGCCTTTTGAAACCACCGTGCAGTTGCCGTCTATTCATTATTTCAGTGATTTTTTTTTGAACTGATTTCTTATGTCGTTAAAACAATTTGCTCTCTCGTTGTTAAATTTTCGTTTTATTTATGTCTGTTGTTACTGAAGTAGTTCGCTGAAACACAATTCTAGAGACCAACTTACAAGCTATATGCCTTATAGCCTCATAAGTTTATATTTATCATAAGGATGAAAGAGGGATTTAATCGTTTCTGAATCTACTATTGGCATC
>KN716536.1:0-20000 GCA_000816705.1 Dictyocaulus viviparus
AAAAAAGAGGAAATACGAAGTTCTGATCTACGTCAACGATCGAAAATCAGAGACGCAGCCGTGCACGCCAAGCTTTCAAAGATTAGGTGGACCGGACATATGATACGCATGGATGATGACCGGTGGACACGAGCTGTAAGTGATTGGATTCCACTGGACATCAAACGCACTGCAGAAAGACCACTAGCCCGATGGTCTGACCTCTTCACCAAGGCCCTAGAAAGGGATAACGATGTTCAACGAATCCCTAGAGCGAAAAGAACTCATTGGACTACCCTCGCGCGCGATATGGAAAAATGGAAGCTTTACTGGTGCCCGTTCGATTTAGTCGATGATCAACGAGAATTTAGGTAATCCAGGACTAATTTATTTTTGTCACGACAATGGCGAATCCGCCATTTTCATGCGATAGTTAAATACTGACGTATTCTTTCGTGTGGCGAGAAATGGTTGGAAAGAGTATATAATGCGCTGCTGTAACTTTCTAAATTTGTTTTTACAACCAGCTGTTAATCATTTTATTTTATAAAGAGGACTAATGTACACCTAATAATGAAGCTTTGACAAGGATGATGGCGATTACTACTGTGTGTGACCTCAAACCTCCCGTATTTACAAATACTTAATTTCATGTAATGACCGAACTGACACTTTATATAATTGCCAGTTGCGCCGTTGACTTTTGCACTACGAATATCTTTTACGATGATCACTAGTGACGCGTCGAAGCTAATGATTTTCAAGCTGTTCATATTTCACACTTAGATATTTTTCTAGCGTGTCGACACTTTTATTTTTTATTCAAAATTTATTTTATCATAGAAATATAATTTTAACCACTTCAGAAAAAAAAATCACCAAAACATCTAAGGATGTGCATCAGTGAAGAATGTAAGCAGTCAATATATTTGTTACTATTTCAACAAAAAAAAAATAATGAAAGTCATGTGAGTACGCAAAAATTTTTACAAATTGAGGGCTAATTGAGGAGAAAACACTCATCAAAAACACAAAACACAATTTATTGACAGTAATAGTATAACTCGTATTGAAAAATCTGTAGAAAATATTAGCGTTATCAGAAAGGGTGATATTTTCCAAATAGCAATAATGACGTCACGAATCAAAACAACATTTCACGTGGACATTTTTTTGCTAGAAAATCATCACTATTAATATTAAAATAAGACATATGATCGATAAGATCGAATGCTAACATCGTATTTCGGCAACCGAAATCATCAGATAGATCACAGACCTGGAAAAAAACACATGAAAATCAGCTGACATAACGAATTTTTCTTTTGTATCCGGAAAAAAAAACTAATGCATTTTAGAGTTAATAACTTTTGTTAAGGCTGAGCGTAATGAAGCAAATTTTTGGAAATGGTTAAAACGTGAGGTAAAAAAAAACAATAAAATGATTTATATAAAAAACATGTGAGGCAATATTCTTTATTTATACACCTCTGTACACAAAATATTTGTAAAATCGCGTCATATAATCAATTAAATTTACAGCTATGACGTAAATTGTACAGTAGATTTCTTAGAACAAAGAAAAAAACCCAAGAACTCGTACTTTGAAATCGGTTCCTTTACTCATATTGTTATCGTAGTGGACCAAATACCGATAGAATAAGGGTTGCCTTTCGAACATTGT
This sequence comes from Dictyocaulus viviparus, assembly GCA_000816705.1. Lineage (NCBI taxonomy): Eukaryota > Metazoa > Nematoda > Chromadorea > Rhabditida > Metastrongylidae > Dictyocaulus > Dictyocaulus viviparus. The sequence goes on from KN716536.1 coordinate 1,664, forward strand.
AGCTGTTATGAGTGAGGTAGTAGGATCGACAGATCGTGGAATGCTGGCAATCTGAAATCATTATCAATAGATGCTTATAAATAGATTCTATATGCTACCTCATTCCGTTAAGGTTTAAATACAAAAAATAAATAATATTACTTTTATGAGTGTGTACTTATACGAAAGAGATTGGTTTGACAATTATCTCTGTCGAGTAATGAAGGTGTTTGGCTGATGGGTTTGTGAATAACCTGGCCTTTCCATACTTTGAGGCAGGCAAAACCGCCGAAACGTCAGCCATTTCAATAAAGTGTTTTTGAAAAACCTCGTGTTGCTTAAGAAAGAAAGCGCAAACTATTTATTTATTTATACGAAAGACTTCTTATATGCTTTATATAACGTTGAAGTATATGCAAATCTTCTTCATTAAGCATTTTATTCAGTTGACCTAATTAAAACAATGTTTTAGCAGCACCTCAGGCGGAAGAAAAACCTGCATCGAACACAAACACAGATAGTTTGCTGAGCATTGTATTACTGATGTTTAGTTTTTCCTTTGACCACTGTTTCATCACTTAATTTAATGAGAATCTATTGTATGCACTGTCAGTCCTTAAAGAGGCTGATCTGGCGGTATTTTACTTATGCTGATAACTGCTAGATATTATGTCAATAGCGTGCCAGCTCGAATTTTTCTGAAATACGAGATCGACTCTCTCTGGAGGTTATAGTCGTTATCAAACAATTGAGTAGAGTGTTAAATATTATCATTGCTATCTACGTGGAAAAATTTGGTAACTATAATTCGATGTAAAACCTCAGAAGAGTTCTGTTTGTTTATGATGGCAAGCAATACATAATGTAATAATCATAAGCTTATTGCAAAAGTAGAGATACCATAATCAGCACTGATTCCAATTAAAAAGTATGGCATCTTTTATAACTCCTCAGAAGGAACCTTCAAGAAATAGAATTAAACCTCAAGTAGTGATCCTCAACATTTGTTTTGTTTTTGAATTTCACTGACTTATCTTTCAAATGCGTTATTTTGCAAGAAAAAGTCCCTATAAGTTAAGTTAACAATTAAAAATATTGTGCAAATTAGTTTCGTTTTTAAACTCACAAAATCGTTTCGCTTTACCACTCTGTAACGAAACTCAATATTTTCTTCAACGTCTCTTGCATATGCAACGTTACCAGTTCGAGGCTCGCCAAAAGTGATTAACCGTAACTGAAAACGGATCAATATAAGTTAAAAATTGCATGAAAATTTTACAGCAGATATATGCACAAAGCGATATCTGATATTAATTCTTAACATTGCATAATGAGTTATAATATTGGTATAGTTTAGTGCTAATTGTAGAAAGAGCCACAATGCTACGCAGGCTTATATCTTATACCTAGTTTCTAGGCTGGTCTTAGGAAAACGTAGCCGTGTTTCTCCACACTTCCCCCTCTTCTCTTTTACAGGAAGATAAGCAGCTCTAGCTTGCTAGAAAATGACTTAGATCAAGTTATATATTAATTCATATGACTGGGTAATGAAGGATTGGTTTGTCTGAAAACGGATTAGAAACTGGGTATACGGTATTGAAGCCCATATATGAGCAGCATCAAGAAGCACGTATTGCCGTACTACGTAGACGCGCATAGGAGAATGCATGAAATAGTTTAGACGAGCGCTAAAGCTTATCATATATCATCCGACAAAAAGCATAGAAATCACAAACTAATTTCATTGTATGAGCACTTTATAATTAAGGAATAAATCGTTATTGATTAATAGCATAGAATAATAGTTAGACTTCCAAGAGGTTAAGCTTAGTAAAATACAATGCTGCTCTGTATTCTTCACTATATAGGAAATTTCAGCCAGGATACTATAGAAAAAGTTGTGAAAGAAAAAAAAACTATTGTATTGATCTAACTTACCAAATTTTTATCGATTAGTTGTTTTTTAGATAAATACAAGGCTGTCATCGATGCTAATGAAGCGCCCATGGAATGCCCAGTAATCTGAAAAAAAGAATTCTTGTTTCCTATTTTTTTAAATTTTTTCCTTTTTTTCTTTTTTTTTATTTTTTTTTCTATTTCTATTTTCGTTTACATATAATTCCCAATATTTTTGATTTTTCGTAGAGACGATCGTAGTTCAATAAAAATTATATGAGTCAATAATATCTTATTAGAGAGTCATGTGTTTTTTTTTTTAGTTGGCGTTAACTGAGAGGTTCTGACCCTCATTTTCTACAATAAATATATTATACTGCAAAGTAATTCAGCAGAAGAATATATAACTGTACAATTAGATGAAGTGGGAACAGTTCGTTTATTTGATAAGAAAAGAAAATTTGACGAAAAAAAAGTACTGTGCTAATTTCATACCCAAATTCGATGTGCCGGATATTTTTTATTCAACGACAGTAACTCGTCCTTCATTCCGGAATCAATGAACACTCTATGAAGAAAACAAAGTAACATCGTATAAAAACTGATAGAAATAAAGTTACAAAAATTATGCAGAAGCTTTAGAAACGAACAGATAATGAAAAAAAAACTCACTTATAAAATACTTTATGAAAATATGAAACAACACCGGCTTCTGAGCTTTCAAATTTTTCCCAAGCACCTAATTGAGCACCAAAACCATTTACCAATTCCATCGACATCTATAAAACCAGTAATTTCTTAGAACCATAACATTTCGATCAACATTGAGTGATTTTTGAACTATGTAAATACACAGAAAAAAAGTCTCGAGAAAGTTTTTTTTTACTTGTTCTTTTGTAGTTGTTCCACCGTACGCTATGTAAATTGCTTTTGCCTCATCCGATACAGCTAGCAAACTAGCACATTTGTTGGCATTTTCATCACAATCACTCCAATACGCTCGAATTTTTCTGGAATTAAAAAAAAAGCCATTTCGAAGAGGTGAAAGGTTTTAGTAAATCAATAAACTCTTTTTTTTTTTTTAATTATTTTTCATGGCCATTTTCATCCATTTTCTATCAACTATGATAGGTTATAATAGTTTTGTTCTAATATCCCTTATGATGCTGAGTCAATCGAAAAACTTGCAGCTTTAGTAGTATACATGCATTGTATTGATTAGCATAATTCTAATCATAATAAGAGGATCTCATGTGACTACTTCTAGCTGAGATTTGTTAGCTTATGAAAAAAAACCAAGAAAAAAACGATGAAATTTCAAGTCTATTATCGACAAAAGTAGCCTTATGTTTAGTTAATTATGATTGGCTATAATTATATTGTTAAAATATACTAATAACAGTGTTAGTCACCAAACTCGGAGTCTTAGGCGAAATGCGCGTGGTTTTGACCGGCGACTCGACTGAAGCTCTGAGTTCCTTGACTAACTCAGCTAGATTGGACTATCATTTATGCACACATTCAAATATACCTATCTAACTTTTAATTTCATCTGTTCTAATTTATTCAATAAACTACTTCATAAAAAACTCAGTTACTCGCAAAAAATATAAACAGATTAAAGAAAAGATAAAAAGTATAGGATTTAATAGGATGAATAACTATGACTTAACTCACCCAATATCTGGTCTAATATTACGCAAGCATGCTGTAACATTTGTATCTTTCAATGCCAGTGAAAAGGCATACAATGAACGTCCAAGTGCATCTGTGTATCGTTTTCCTTTCTCTTCAGAATGCTATACAAATAATAATACAAATGTTATTTAATTCCAAAAAAGAAGAAGTATTTGAAGAAAACAATGCTTGAGTAAAAATTTAATAATGTAGCCGCAACGAACGCCCCAAGGTAGATAGTAGAAGAAAACTTTGTGTTCTTATGCCGCAAAAGTTCTTCCACTTTCGAACCATTAAAAAAACAATCATGATATTTACTTGTATAAATGAGTCGCAGTGGCTCAGTAGTGGAGCTGCCGCAGCGGCACGTCCGTCCGAATCAGTTCGCGGCCGCTCCCCAGGCCTACCAAGCCCGCCATCCCTCTGGGGTCAGTAAATTGGTATTAGAGAAATCTAGATAAGATGACTGGCACTGACTTGGTAAAGAGTGGTCAACTGAAGTCATTGTATAGACAAGGCACGCATTCAACCACCTCCACGATATCACGTTGAACATGAACACATTGACGTATCCCGCCACAAGAGATTCACCAACGCCAACAATTATCTTATATTATCTACTAATATAAATATTGGAGTCTTAAGTGAAACATCACAGCATCATGCATACAGTTTGAGATCGTTTAAAAAGAAACCTAACGTTCTCACTTATTGGAGGTCAGTCAGTTAGTAACACGAAAATCTAAGAAGATAAACAGCACTGGCTTGCCAATAGTAGATCACCTCTAGTTAATTTGTAGATTAGTCTCGTATTCAAGCACTTCCACAATTTCTGGTGATGTCAAATGATAGGTGCGTATCACAACGACTGTCCAAAGTATAAACCTCATTTTATCCTAAGTAAATATTACAAGACCTAAAAAATTCAATTGTGGTTGCATTTTGAAATACCTATTTTAACTCTAAAATTAAGTGCGCTCGATCAATTTCCTATAAATCCTTGCGGGACGTATCTACGGAATCAACCTGGTAACGCTAGAGGTGATTGGGTACGAGCCCAGTCCAAGCAGTCACTTAAATTCACCCCCCTTCATCCAAGTTGCTATTTATCTTACCTAAAACTTTTTGGTATCAACTTTTTGATCATTGAGGGATGGGTAGTTAGGCAGATATGGCGGAAACCACCAACCGGGTGTTGTGTGGGTGCGAGCCACTATGCCACTTCTACCACTGCACGACCATCTCTATTTCTATATATGGTTTTAAATAAAAATTATCAATATTTTTCTTCTAATTTTTTAGCTTTAATTTCTATTTGTTTTCAAAATACTGTTTCACACCCACTAATAGAACTATAAAATGTAAATAAGTGACTCAAAACTATAACGAATGCTCAATGGCTACGAAAATAATATATTTTAAAAAAAGCCATGCAAAAAAAAGTAAAACAAGAAGGTCGGAAAAAAATTAAGTTTGGTTTTGACATGTGATTATGCTTTTCCTATGTGAAGATAGTTGAGTTGCTTTCAAAAACATGCTCTTAAAAAAATATTGAGCATTTTTGAAGACCTGAGAAATTGATCGTGTTGGTTTCGTTTTTTGCGCATATGTTTCTTAATCATAATGTTGAAGGAAGAATTGGCGTTAAGTCAAACAAACCTTCGTCGGGCACCGAAACGGATAACGTTGGACGACAGCTTTACCAATCGGACAACCAAGTGGACCAACACAAAGATTTGCTTCAACGCACCACCTAAATTTTATTCAGACTAAGCCTCATCTTCTCCGTCTGGAGTTTAACCGTTTTGAAAAATTTTTAAATTACAAGATGATGAAAATACGCAAAGCTCTTTTAAGTAAAGGAACACTCAGAACTGTTCTGGAGAGTTCCTGTAGTCGTACACAAGCTCGAATCATTGCGCTAAGAACCGTAGCTGTTCCCATGGTCACCAAGTTCGACATGCCTTTCAGCTCGGTAATCCGCACCGATAAAAATCAGGAGTACAAACAGCTCTAATAATGTAAAGATGAGATTAACTTAAGTGACTGCATAGACGACCACTGCATCGGACTACCTTCCGACATAACGTTGAATACCATTGCGCTAGAGCATCATCCATCAGAAACTAATAATTCCCTGCTCAAAACTGGTACGCCTACTTTGAGTTGAATCGCAAAACTGAAGGTCTGAACTTTATGTAAAGACCTTTTCCTACTTCTCAATATACCAGATTCCAGTAGGAGTTCACATATCATACACAACGCCGGCATTATGGTTTCCTACTAGCTGCACATATTAGATGTACTTGATGTTTTTCAATAAACTCTTTGTATCACCTAAATTCCAGTTGATGATCCATATAATCGAACGAGTGTCGGCTAATCTACAATTATTTGCTATTGCGCGCAACGTTGGTACAATACATTCTTTTTGCTCTGATTGGCCGTTATACCTCATAAAGTTTTATCAAACATTCCAAAAACCAAAAGATTGTCGCTTATCAAAAATTACTCGCAAAGATCACATGTCCCGATAGCTTGCCGTGTACGACTGTGTTTCTAATCAAAGATGAATCAGTGGTTGATTATCAGAGCTGAGAATTTCTCCTATCAGTCTCCTAACACAAGCAACGTCAATCACCACTCTTTCGATTAACGATTGAATAGAGTTGGGTTACCATTATCACGTGCTTTCGCAATGTCCATATTTCCAGGCATACCTCAAGGCAAGAAGGGCGTGATGTTAAAAAGGTAGGCTTGTAGCTTCGTATTCTTCTCTTTTTTAACTATATCTTCAATGCTACTGTATGCTTCCTCAGCCCCTGGATCGCTTCTTCTAGCCTCTGATGTTTCCGGGCTGTGTCGTTCGTCATGTTGCTTCACGATCTGGATACAGATAACTTGAACATTCTGAGATATTCTTTCTGTTTAAAGTGAACGAAGTATTAAAATCGTATCCGCTTAGCATCTTAGACCGTTAAGAAAGGTCGGATAGTATTTGACAAGCTAGTTGGTTTGACTTTACATCTTGTTTGAATATGTCATCGGCGAAGAAAAGATATGGGAGGTACCGACCATTTCCATTTTCCCTCGTATATCGTTCCATTCTTATCTTCGCATAATGCTCTTAGATGTGGAAGCGAAAGCGAAGCCAAATTGTTGAATAACCCACGAAGAGCTTGGTTTACAAATTTGAGAGGTCTTGGCTAGTTAGCACTTCAATGGTCATTTTTGTGTCAACTGAGTTGAAATGTTTTTCAAGATCAATTTGTAGGGTCTCGTGTAAAAATGGTCTATCATGCTGAAACTTTTCCGAAACTTTCCTTGCTCACGTGATTGTTCTTCGTCTACTGCTCAACCAACAGTTTTAGGAATGCTACTGAACAGAGGAAAGGCTTATACACTACAGACAACAGATAGGCTATAGTTACCAACGTCGTGGGCGTCTGTTGTACAGCAGAGAAGCTCTGATAATTTTTCAATGGATTAAAACTCTGTATTGAGGAATGGTGGTAAATTCTGCAGATGCTTTCGGAATATTTCTGAGTAGTGCGCATGCTATGCGATCTTCTATTGAAGGGAAACCATGCCTACTTTTGCAATAGAAAACTTCTCAAGCAACACATCTGTTTCCCTCCTTACATGGAGGCGAACGGATGTAGCTATTGGAGAGTTCTGGGTTCTGGGTAAAAATTTTATATGATTTAGTCACTACTTTTTTAAAAGCAGTAAGCGTTTATCTTAAAAGCGAATAATAGTGAGAGCGAACTTCTCTAATTGGTGAAATGTCGGCGATAATTTCGAATACTAATCTTACTTGTAGCTGCTTCACTCGCTACTTTTGCTCCTCTTTTTTGAAGATCTTCTTTCATCACCTAGCTACCTACGTCCAATCGGAATTCCTGTCAAATTCAACTGCTTTACGTTAGCGTATAACCTCGAGAATCCTTAAGGATAGACGTCCCTTGGATGAGCTTCAAGCTCCAGGCTTTTTTTTAAAGTTCCGCGACGATGAACGGAACCGTTCATTTTACTAGTCGTTGAAACTATTGACAATGGCGGTGTCTTTATAAAGCCTGGCTAAAGATTTTTATAAACTTCGATTCATTATGACTTTTGGATTTTTTTTTAAACAAAATTGCATCTCTATCTACTTCGCGGACTAAGGAAAATCATGCGCGGAGGCGATCCCGTACAGAAGCTCTGGATCACAGCCACATAAATTAGCGACTTAAGTATAACGGAAAAATTAATGTTATTGAACACGCTTAACTTAATATATGGAGGTTCTTACTGATTTCGAATATCATCATAATAATATAATATGATAAGTGATGGAAAAAAGAGTGAAAATTGAGCCAGCAGGCTAAAATTTCAGATTGATTACCTGCAATGTTCACGAAATCCAAAGACATGTGTGTATGATTGCGCACATGTTTGACAGTCTTTAGCTTCTTTACAGAAATTTACTTGTTGAGAACGACAAACGGCAATTATGGACGTCATCATTACAATCGATCGAAGCATCATTTTGCAATATATCAAATTTCTTAGAATCTTCTGAAAAAAAAAGCAGTAAAAATCACAATACTTTCTGAATTGCTTATAGAGTGATAATCGATTGAACCTCCGTCTTAAAGAATTCTGCTTTCCTATTGATCTTGACAATAGATTACCACGATCGTGTATAATCTTATTAATTTTATTTACTTTGTAACTTTCAAGGAATTCTTTTAGCGAAAATATAATGACAGTACTCAATTTGAATAGGTGTCACTCACATTAAGATTATAAACTAAGAGCTTCATAAAGGCTAAATCCTCAGAAATATCGACAAAATAATAAAAAAATTTATTGAATATCATTTTATTTTCTATGTCGAGATGACGTCAATTATGTCATAGAGAATTCCTTAAATCGATATTTTTAATCCTATATAGCCTAATAGTTCTATTGCGCAGTTGGAGAATTTTCTCATAAAAATTTCAATAATCCTAGAACACATAAAAAATTCCACTATACCGATTCTAGAAGAAATCGATATTTCTCATTTATTTGAAACTTAAAATATTTAGATATAATGAAAGCAGTGATAATAAATTTAGTACGAATTGGTTTACGTTAGTTGACCTGAGGTTAAATAAAACTGCTTCAATCATTGTGAGGAGTCAGATAATTTTCTGCGAAATGAATTTTAATTGAAAAATGAGGTTTGCTTTATTTGATCGGTGATTAAAAAGTTTTAAGTTTAAAAATTTTTGCAAGGTTATTTCGTAACAACGTAAAAACGGTCAATCCTCGTTTTATATCAGATTTATCTATGATTTGATCTATTTACAGTAATATTTCAAAAGGTTCAATCCTGCCTACTTCAGAAAGTAATCAATTTTTTCCTTACGGACATAAAGCTCAATGAAAGCACTTCCGTCGTTATCTGTGTGATATTGGAATGTCTTTTTCTGTGACCACATTCATACCAGAGTTCAATAATGAGTCAAATGAATATACATATTTTTTCTCAAACAGAGATTAAATTAATCCTTTTATTGACATAGAAAAAACTCTAAATGAAGTTTCACAGCACTCTTAGCACTTTTTCTACTATTATCAATTGATTTCATTGACTCTCAGTAGAATTAGAAATCACCTCAACTTACTATTCAATTATAAAAGTATTGTTGTATAAATTCTACGATATTAAGTGATATTAAACCCTCTTGAATATGTCAATAATAATTTGACGAAAATTTCAGGAATGAAATTTCAAAATAAAAATTTTGAGAAAAACTTTTTTGTTTGACTGTTAACTAAACAATGGTTAGAAATGTAAGAGGTAAACCAACATCAAGAAAAAGATTGTTGTCACATGAGCTTCAAAATATAAAAGAGGGCATATTTCTTCATTTTAATTTATTTTCCCTGATCATATTCAGTTTTTAGGCAAATACAAATTGAAAGCAGTGACTTTACGAGTTATATGTATGAAGTCCTTAACTATCACTAACTAGGGAACGTCTTTGGTTATATAAAGAAAACGTAAGACAAATAAAAATTTAGAAAAGCATGTAAGAGACTCGAACAGGTTCATCAATCTGAGAAAGTGAAGATGATCGACGAAACCCCGATAACGATATGATTACGGAGTGCAGAGGTTATCCGTGAAACGAATATGATGAACTGACCTGAATTTATGATACGGAAAGAAATAAATTCTGTTACGCCTTAGCCAAGCTGTTCAAAAATAACTGAAGGATACGTCTTTCAGGGAAGAACAAGTAAACTAGTCTCTAATTTTTCCTTTAGAAAAATTACTGGCAAAAAAGGAGTCCGTGTTTTCTTTTACTCACTTATAATAGTGAAATCACATATGATCTTGAGGTATCTAGAATTCGTAACTTATTTATGAATCCTATTAACATTTTCTATTCTGTGTACGTTTTCTTGTCCGTTTATATACCGTAACATACGGGAGTTAATTGTCAAATGAGAAACAGCAGCCGGATTTGTGAAGTACCAGGATAAAATTATCGTTCGTCTTTTCTTTTTCTACCACCATTCGCTAAAAACACGTTTTGAAATCTCGATTATCTGTATGTTCGCGTTAATGATGCATTCATTCATTTGTAACAGGTCGCCACAATTTCTAACAGCGTCGCGTTCACAATTTGTGATTCTCAACAGATTTCATTCATAAACACATAGAATTTCCGAGAACGATCGAATCATCTAGCCACAATGGAAATTCACCTTATCAGAGCCAGAAGCAGATTCCCTCAATGACCTTTCCGAATTCATCCTCAAAACACACGACCAAATCGTAAGCGTGAAAATACTGTGAAACTAACAACTTGATACCGTTATGGTCTTTCTCGGTACTTTATAAATATTTAAAATAAGAGAATCTTACTGTTTATTATGGTTTAATTTCATTTTAACATAATAAAAAATGACATATATAGGGGTCAAATAAAATCAACGAGACCAATCAATAGTCAATAAATTATTAACGAGACCATCAAAATATTGATGAGCTTAAGTGAACAACGTAGTGCGAAGAACAACAGGTATAAAAGCAATAAATTCTACAAGAAACACCATTGATGAATGGGTGAGTTCAGATGGTGAAGTCTGTTATCATCAAATGACCATCTGATTTCTCACTATGTGGATGAATCGAAAACACGCCTTCTGAGAAACGACCAGGATTTACTAATTCGTTTCTTTGATGAGCATTATTTGAGCTAAAAAATAAAATTTTAGAGTACAAAAATATCATTGATATTCAACTGACAGTATGTCATGAAAATTTTTTCCTCATTCTGAGCATAAGCCATTGATTTGCAAAACAGTAGCGCATATACTATGCGGACTATTTAGCCTGAAGACGTAGTATTTCAATTCTAATCGTTTTATGCCTTTTAATAATAACTATTATAATTGTAATTTCTTTCAACTAACACATTGTTTTGAATAAGCTTATTTATTCCAGCTGTTATCTTAACAATATAGTTTTTCTCATAGAAATATCATATTGTTTACAAGCGACCTTTCCAAATTTGCCTAAAGGGGCGAACTCTCATCATTTCATTTGCTTTGAACCGCTTTGCTATTCGCTCTTCTAAGAGTCATTATTATGAAATCATATTCGCTTAGTTCAGTTAATGCATAGTTCAACGTCGAAATTTTTTTTTGAGATATGAGTTCCAGTTGAGGTAGCTGGCATCTATCGAGCTTCCATACTATCACATACCATCTTTATTTCAAATCTTGCTTTTATTGGCTTATTTACTAATTTGCTTTCGTAATAATTCAGTTTTCTAAGATAACAAGAGCTTTTTAATATTTATTAATATTTGTGTTTTTTTTTGTCAATATTGTGTGTGAATATTTGTTAAGCGTAGCTAATGTCATAGCAAAATCACATTTTTTTGAGGCATGTGACCGAGACACAAAAATTAATTGGCAACAGCTCTGTGTAGAAAAATTCCCAGCGGTAGACAAACTTATACTTTTTATTCTGGCATTCGTACCAAATATACCGAGAAAAGAGGTATAGAGGCGTAGTGGTGGAGGTGCCACGTGATATGCAGACATGAATCAGTTCGCGGCCTACCAAGTCCACTATCCTTTCGATATCTATGAATTGTTACCAGAGAAATATGGAAAAGATAACTAGCACTTACTCAGTAAAGAGCGGTCAACACAAGTCAGTGTTCAGACTAGGCTCGCATTCAATCACCTTCACGATATCACGAATGTGTAAGCGTATCACGCCACAAGGGATTGCTCAACGCCATAGCCAATCTTATCTTATACTAAGAAAACCAAAACAGCGTCTATTGCCGGTAAGTGACATTCGACAAATATTGGAAGGTTCTAGCATGTAGGCTATAATAATAATAGTACTACTTAGAATAATATGGAATAGAAGGAACCATATGGTTGATGATGGTGATTGTTGTTTCTGTTCAAAAGCTATGCAGTTGCAGGTGATAATATATAATTCGCTGATTATGGAATGATTACTGCAATAGTATGAAATAAATATAATAGAGTGAATAACACAAATATAGTTTCCTCATTATAACTGACGGAGTTCAATTTTTATGTTCCCCCATATTCCTTAGTCGACGTCTATCCATTGAAGAAAAGCGACAACATTAATTACCAAGAAAACAATCTAATTATATATAAATATGGATAAATACAACGAATCGTCACTGAATATTTATAATATTTTGTACATTGATTGATTACAAAAAAAATTTATGCAACATATATATGCTCTTATAGGAGTAAATATAGTATTGAAATCTACAATGAAACTAGAGCGTTTAAGGTCGAATCATAACATAATTAATGAGATAAGTTTCTTTAGAAAAAAAAACCGTTTATTGAAAATCATCATAAACCTAACTAACTACTTATAGAGCAAAAAAATTTCTATTCACTTTAAATCAATTAGCATTTGGACCTCATGTGATTTTGTTTGAAGATCAGAAACGGAATTGAGAAGAAAAAAACAATCTAATCAACTACCGAAGTCATGTGAATCATTGATTTCCGTGTCAAATATCACTGTTACTTTGGATGTAACCAGATCGTTTCATATGATCTCTGTCGAGTTTTCGAGTTTAGTAAGATTTGAATAATGAATGGAGGATGAGGGAAAATGTAGATTTCGTTGAATAGTATCATATAAAGAACGCGTTTCATAACAGATCGCATGATTTCTTTTCCTGAAACGGATTTTGTGCATCTGACGGTCCGCTCACCAACATATCACTGCTTTTGTTTTTTTCACAATATTCCAACAGTCTGAAATTAAGAAATATATAATGAAATTACTTACATTGTAAGAAAAGGCTTTTTGCTTGGAAAGAAAATTATGGAATTTTGTAAACGATAAAATTGAACAATTCATCTTTCCATTTCAATACGTATATTGAAGAAGAAAATCACTTTCGAGTCAATTGAAATGCCAAAAGAACTCACAATATCGATTCTGTTTTTAAAATAAATTATTACGATATTGGATTCTTAAACGTACCCTCTAGCTGTTTCGGAGACTTTTTTTCGCTGTAACTGTGCTTCAATACGTAGTTGATCAGTTTGTTGCTTTATCACGTCCATTTCGTTCTGTAGAGCTCGTTCGAAATCTTTCACTCGATCTGAGTCACGGTAATAATGATGCTTAATAAAATTCTTATGGGATCGTAAGTTTTTTCTCGTTATCTATTGTTTACGACACATAGCAAATAGAAAAAGTACTTGACATAAATGATTAGTAGTAGCACGCAGTAGTTAATCGATATGTCATAGTGGAGGAGGATCTTACATGTACAAACGAAAGGAGTTACCTTTGTTCTGTTTTCCTTTTTAGTGACCCTTTTGTATTTCATTTCTATTTGGTAAAGAATCCCCTTTCATTAATTTCTTCGAAAATATTTCGAGAGAGTAATTATTGAGGTCGACGGAAAAAATCGATATTTAGATCATGCCTTTTATTCACTTAATTAACTACAGCATTAATTAGCAATCAAACACGATCATGACATTTTTATGATTGTTTTAGCTGATGTTATAGAAATTATCAACAATTTCACTATATGGCTCTTCAAAAATTGTTAATTGTTTACAAAAAATGTTAAACAAGAAGCTAACCAGTAAAAATTGAACCAGTAATATTCTCTGATTGAAGAAACCCTGTTCTGACTCAAGTCAAAGCATAAAAGAAAAAATATGCACTGATTTCAATATGATTTATACATCTTTACTAAATAAACGCTAGTATCCCTTGAATAGTTAAGTTTATTTCAAAAAGATTCCTCAAAATATATTTATTTGGCACCTCAAGTAACCGGTTAAGTAGCCGAATTTATTCCATTCTTATACGATGCCTTTCATGTGGACATTTTATTGTCCATTTGTTGGTATTTGTTTATGAATTGAAAACTACTAACAGTAGTAAAATATTAGTAAATAATTACTAATAGAAAATGTCGACGCGTGGTATAGAGGTGGAGGTACCGTCATGATATGGATGCCCTAATCAAGGTCTCTGCCGTCTCATGGGCCACCAAAGCTCGCCTATCTGGTGGGATTGGTAAACGGGTAGCAGAGAAATCTACGTAAGATAAGTAAATGAACTGACTTGGTGAAGAGTGGTTAACTCAAGTCACAGTATAGAACTACCTCCACGATATCACGCTGAACACGAACACGAAGGCACATCCCGCAACAGGGATTGATCAACAACAAAACTGGCTTCCTCTTACCTTATCAAGTAGAAAAAATTTTTATCCGAGAATTAACACAAATCATATGAAGGCTATACTTTGATCATGTCAATAGTTACAAAAGAACGCTTTTTGTATGTATTCTCTCCTTGTACTGAAGGATTTAGGACATAATGTTATCCTTTCTCATGAAATCTGTTGTGCAATTCCAGAATATGTGAGGAAACGATGTTAACATCGGATTCTCATTCATGTTGTAATCAATAATTACTTCCATTTATATACAATAATATACAATACATTCTTTATAGAAAAATAACAAAATATAATGAAACAATAGGAAGACGGTGTCCACAAATGGACAGATATTAAAAATGGTTTTCGGTAACAAGAAAAGACTTCGACATTAAACACAATAATCGGGTTTTCCGTTGCCTAGGTAGCAAACTATTACGCTAACATTATTATTACATTTGGAATATATGAGATTTTGTCTACTACCTCAAATGTCAGGAAATCAATGCAAATGAAAACCTAAAAAACCTATATGTATATATGGTATTCATTTAAGAATGGATGGTATTAGTTAAGCTCATAGCAATATGAGAATTCTTCCAACTAATCATCTTATTCCAAATTAAACTACTTCACCCAGTGATATGAAAAAAGCTTTTTTTCAAGAGATTAAATTATGTTGTATAATCATCCCTTGTCAGCCAGTGAAACATACAAGACGAACGTATCTTTTAAAGAAAAGAAATCCTAAGAAAATTAAAGTCCGATAGAAATCTTCACAAATGAGAAAAACTGCTTTGTTCCTGTTTTCTGAAGATGCGAATAGTTTCGCTTTGAAAAATATAAAAAAGACTCACAATCGCTCTAAATTCATGAATACCTCCCATAAAGAAGCTAGTATAAGCTAGCAAAAGCAATCAAAATTACAATGTACAATTGTTTTCTTCGAAAAGTGGCCGAGATCAGATTAAAAATGGAAACGCGCCCCATTCAACAAAGATGTTATTTGTAATTATGCGAATTCACTAATTGCATTAAAATTGCTATGTAAAAAAACCTCCCATATCATGTTCAAAAGTGTGGAAACTACAAAGGGTATAAGCTATGGATCATGCAAGCCTTTTCACATATGTCTAGTCTTTTGAATTTGTTTAGATATGTCGTGTGGGCACTACGGTGTACGCAATTACACTGAAAACACTTTGCTTTAGCAGCGTCGTCAATGCACGGTTTTTCGAAATGTTTTCGTTGGATGCGCATTATTTAAGTTATGTAGTTTGTTTCCCTTGCTTATCAAAGCTCAATTATTTTGACTATTGAACAATCTGTTATATTGAATGTTTTGTTTGGCGAAATTATGTGCAGTTTTTCTCCTAGCTTCTAGTTGAACATTTCGTCATGTACCGGTTTTTTTTTGTGTTAGGCCCATATAGTGATCGATAATATACAATTCTTCTTTAGAATTTTATAGTGCATATTTTGAAAACTACAATGAGTTTGTATTTGCTGTTGCAGTGATCCCGTTTCCGATTTTAGGATTTTTTTTCAGCACACTGCTTTTAGTTAGTGTGGATGATACAAGCTGTTATTGAAAGTTTCTTGTAACATTCTGTGTTCCACATTGTTTTTAGAGATTTTGTGTATACGTTACTGTTCATTGTTGTCACATATCTAACAAACTAATTAACGACTGTTTTAGGCCATGAATCCGTTAACTAATATTAAAAATCAAAACAAGCTGAACGAAAGGGAACTCAAATTGGGTATAGCCGGTGACTTGAGAAAATCATGGCATCAAAAGTATAAGGATTCGGCATGGATCTACATTGGAGGCTTACCATATGATCTCACAGAAGGCGATATCATCACTGTATTTTCGCAGTAAGTCAGTATTATTATCAATTTTTTGTATCTGTTTTTTTCCAGTACTTTTACAAACATTGGATGTCAATCGTTTTGGATCTAGGTTTTTAACGTTTTTGAAATATAGATTGGGTTTGTGGCTTCATGAAGTCTTTTGATTCTTATGTTTCTTTTGCCTGTTATTGTGTTTGTTAGCGTTTCTATTTGTACATACATAGTAATTTTTAGTATTCACTTCTAATGGCTAGACTATTTCTTCCTGTGGAGTCTGTACACAATTCGAGATTACTGACTTCATTCCGTCTTGTATAATTCCGTGTTGTATGTGTAATTTAAAGTGAATTTCGTTTATATAATTCAAACAAATGTGAGATGTACTATGGAAAATTTTGTGAATTATGATGCTAGCCTTTCAATTTGCAACTTTTCTGTCTGAAAATTCAACTTTATGTTTGCATTCCTTTCTTCATTATCAGTTAGGGTTTTATCTTTTGTGTTCTGTACTATATCAATTCATTGGACGTTTTGCATTTAGTTTACTTTTGTTCTATTTCATGCACCATATACATTACAAACAGCAACATGGAAACCGATGCCATTGCAACCATATTAGATCAAAGTATAAAGCGTCTGTATTGTTAAAAAATGCAGCGGAAACTCGCCGACACAAGAGTGAGTACGTTCGTCTGCAGTAGATATTGTAGCAAATTCATCAATCAGTAACCATGGGCGTATTCGTCAGTGATTGTTGTTCTTTTCGTTTTTTTTTTTGTTTATGAGAAACATAAACACTATCAGCTCCATACATTCTCTTTATCGCGATTGCTTAACATAAAACGGTTAACAGATCGTAAAGCTGTGTATTTTGTTAAGTCGTTCAATGATTCAAATATGGGACCGTATCAACGAGATAGAATAATCTAGTTGTTACAATTATCTCCGATTGAATTTGCAATGATGCATGTTGTGCAAACTATCGGTGTATGCAGCGTATACTGTCAAGATGGATTTGACTGTCTTTACAGTGCAGCGTATTTCCTATGCTAATTTCTGCTTAGTGTGTCTTCCTATACTTTTATTTTTAGAAGTGAAGGTTGTGTATTTTCTTTAATTTTATGGGTTAGCCTAATATGAGGTTAACGCGGAGTTTCCTATCAATCCGGTCTTTATGAGTTATAACATAGATTGTCTGGTTTGAAATCTTATTACTGTACTAATAAACTCTCTAGAATGATTAGTCGATTTTTATTCGGCATGAAATTGTTGTATTTACTTCTTTAACTTGTTATTCATGTGCTATTCATTCTATTCCAACAATCTTCGTGTGAGTAATTTGTTTAAATCGTAAGGATTATGAACTTTTCCAAAAATAAATTGCACTAATATTGTAGTCGGATAATTTTCTGCATTATACGTTAAATTTTAATTGATTTTTCTTCTTTGTTTATAGATTTGGGGAAGTGATCAATATTAATCTGCTTCGACATGCCGATACTGGGAAATCAAGAGGATTCTGTTTCTTGTGTTATGAAGACCAAAGAAGTACTGTACTTGCTGTCGACAATTTGAATGGTATAACTGTAAGTAAGTACTTCTTTGTACAATTTAAGAACGACTTGAAATATTGATTTTATAGCTTCTAAAACGGGTAATACGAGTGGACCACGTTGAACAGTACAAGGTTCCAAAGTATAGAGAAGGCGCAGATGAAGAAACCAAACGATTGTGGGAGGAGGGTTGTGCTCCCAAACCCATCAGAAGGATTGATAAAAGTAAGTAGTTGATTTTTTGAAAAATTATTTTGCTTTGATATTTTTTCCTGTCCGCTATCACCATTGTGACTAATTTCTTCTATATTATGGGCAAAATTGGAACTCGATAATAAAGCATGATTCCTACAATTCATTTCCAGATTTCTATGCAAATGCTCTTCAGGTCTTATGAATTTTTAACTACCTTCGTTTTTTCCTAAGTAGAATCACGATAAATTAACAATCTTAATTCTAATGAGTCTCTAAATGTTTGCTTTTCATTTATCGAAGGCGACATTTCCTTCAAATTCTCATTTCTGCTTCTGTATGGGCAAAGTGTAGTAGTTATTGGTATTGGTAATACCAGCACATTGTTTTAATATATTATAGATATTTCTCAGTCAAAATTGGAAGACG
>KN716536.1:27969-39264 GCA_000816705.1 Dictyocaulus viviparus
CTTTACATTGAAGTATTATTTAACATTGAATTTTCGATTGTATTTCATTATTCTTTATTATTCTAGTTGCTTCATACAGTAATACAAATGATCATGTAAAGTTTACTCAAAGAAAAAAAAAGCTATTAACATATTCATGTTTTCATAGAATTTAGTTTATTCCTTTTTTTGTTTGTTTACTTTGTTTACCAGTTTTATGTAGGTGTAGAAGTTTTAAAATGAGATTAATTTAGCAAGCTACATGTCGAGACTGTTCAAATCGTGGATGTTTTTGCGTTGGTGAAAAAGGATCGATGGTAAGTTCAAATGAATATTTTCGTTTATCCTCATTTAAAAATGATGACTTTCCATATATTCACCAAATTTATAACCCTCAAAATTCATTAAATTTTATTACAGATGTTATTTATATATGAGGTATTAGATTGTTATCCTTGTATTATATGGGAAACTTTGAAGAATATTCTAAACTGCTTCAAGATAACATTATTAAGTTTTCGTTTTCTTTTTCTAACAGAAGAATATGAGGGAACAATCTATAGTCAAATTTTTGTCCGGTTCGAGGTAAAAAGTGATCGCATAGTCGTGGCATAATGTGTAGAGAATAAAATAACAAGTTCATCAATAACTGCTGATGCTTAAATATCGTCATCGACACACAATAATGCTCCGTCGGTTGATTGTCAACAATGACTGATATTATTGTGTTTCATTGTTTTTGGCACCTCTTAGAGTGTAATATAGATAGTCAGTAAATATATTGATTAAATTATTTATGAATTATTCTCGTAACGATTCTAGTGAAATCAAAACGAGTGTTATCAATAGATTTTCCTCATTCATATATTCTATGATCTATCCTTACACTTTATTTTACGATCTTTACTAGTTTTAATAGTAGCCGAACTTAACACGAACTTACAACTGACAGTAGGGGATAGTCGTAACTAAAATACGGAAATAAAGTAAACACAAATGTTGTTTGAGTTTTCGTTCTAGGTTTAGACTATCAGTCTAAACATTTGACTAAATTTTTCTCATGGAATGTGATACTTTCGTTATCATTTAGATAGATTGGGTTTAATGAATCAATACAACAACGTAGTGTTACATCGTGAGCGCCTGCTGCTATTGCTGTTAGCTTGTTAGCATTACAGAAAGAAGCAGTTCTGTGAGGAAAGCACGAAAACATATAGCTCGCTATCAATGCTTTCAACCACATAACATTTTCTACACATTACTGCATCCGGAAATTCGAACGTATACATTTAAATGAATCAGCAATTCAGTAATGATGATTATATAAGCGAATTTACCATTCTGCATAAAAACAATTTGCTTTACTTTTTTTTTACCACTCGCATAAAACACACGGGATTATACTTCTATCCATAAATGTGGATAAAATTTTTTTAATTGTTCAAAATCTCGTCAATGAACACAGTGCTAATTCCAGGGTGCACCTGGACCACAAGGACCTCCCGGCTCTCAAGGTATACGCGGATTTCCGGGTCCTGAAGGACTAGCAGGACCAAAGGGACAGAAAGGTGCACAAGGCCCACCTGGACCGCAAGGCCCTAAGGGAGATCGAGGACCAATAGGTGTACCTGGATTTCCCGGTAACGACGGAGCAAACGGACGACCTGGAGAGCCAGGGCCACCGGGTGCCCCAGGATGGGATGGGTGTAATGGAACGGACGGTGCTCCCGGAATTCCCGGTCGACCAGGACCACCTGGTATGCCAGGATTCCCTGGACCTCCAGGATTGGATGGCGCTAAAGGAGAGCCTGCAATTGGTCACGATGGAGCACCAGGAGAAAAAGTACGAGTATAAGAAAATCGTATGGATAGAAATAATAGTGGACCGTTTTTTTTTCCAGGGAGACAGTGGCATGCCTGGTATGCCAGGATTACCTGGACCACCTGGAAGAGATGGCTACCCTGGAGAAAAAGGTGATCGAGGCGATATCGGACCAGTTGTACGTTTCTTTAATTGCACAAAGGATAAATTATAATGTTCTGCTTTCATGGCATGAATTGTAGCAATACTTCTATCATATAGGGACCACGCGGACCCCCAGGTGAAGCCGGAATTCCGGGAAACCCTGGTATTGGTAGCATTGGACCTAAAGGAGATCCAGTAAGTTAAAGATTCTATTTGTTACGATTTTTATTCAATATATGGGCAATGCAGAAACATGTCACTCATCTATTTTAAGTGGAATTTTTTCTGAAAGTATGTTCGATAGACGAAATTTGGTATCTTTTCTAAGGAATTTCACATAGAAAATTAAAGACAACAATGCGGAGCACTAGAGCATATTAATCAAATCAGAGACTCGGGAGGTAACAGCCATGTCTCGATAGCAGATGTTTTCCTACGAATTCATAATTAACTAAACTCGTTGATTAGATTCTTATCACAGGAATTTTTCGCGATATTATTTATTTAAACACCTTGAGTGAATATTGAAGTATAGAACGATAAAGTATTTCAATTATCGTCAAAAATATATTATGTTCGTCCAAATTTAATCGTACCTGAATTATAATTCTTTCATAAAGTGACACATGATTGGATTTTCAATGTGTCATAAAACGATGTTAACCTTGTTTAGTAATATTAATAGCCAGCAAAAAAAAGATCAAAGAGCATATCTTAATTAATACGTAAAAATTATTTTTCGAAATTTTCCGACTCACGTTTACAATGTTCTGGATATTTCGATTTTTTATCCACATTATTTTAATGAACACACATTTATGAATTTTTAAAACAATTCCAACGCCTCTATTGGCATTTGTATGAATGCGCGTGATGAATTGTGGCACAACATCATGAGAGGTGATGCAGTGAACTTTCTGCTACTTGTGAAAATCTGCCGCTTTTTCAACAGCACATGTTTCTAGGGAGATATAGGACAACAGGGACCGCCCGGGCCACCTGGGCCTCGCGAGTTCACGGGAAGTGGCTCGATTGTAGGTCCACGAGGAAACATCGGAGAGAAAGGATTCAAGGTATTTATGCATTATCATTTTAGGGAGATGTGGGAGCACAAGGTCCACGAGGACCCCCTGGTCCCATTGCATCAACCATGCCGAAGGGAACGATAGTCGGTCCTAAGGGAGATGTAGGAGAGAAGGGAGAGAAGGCAAGACCAGCGCCAAGACCACTAACCTTAAGCTAACTTCTCATTTCGCTGTCTGCCCAGATCCGCTTTACTCGATCGCATGTCCTTGTTTGACCTACAGCCTATTTTGCTCTCTTACCATCCTATTTCTTTTATAAGTTGTACTATCATTAACTGATAGCAGATAGTGTCTTTTCCAAAACTCAGAGCAGAGTATAGTATAGAGTAAGTGTTCTGATAATAGCTTGGAAACTTTAGTTGGCATGCCGAGCCTATGTTGGCATGATGTTTTTTGTTTGTATTGTCTATAATGGATAACTAATTTAGGGAGAACCTGGTGAATCCGGTCCACGTGGCTATCCTGGAAATGCAGGATTGCCTGGACAGCCGGGAGCACCTGGAATGAAAGGGGAAAAAGGACTTTCTGGACCAGCAGGACCAAGAGTTTGTTCCATTACTTAATGATACACTGCTAAACAAAGCGATCCAGCTTGTTTTACAAGTTCTCAAATTAGTGATTTGAAATACATCGTTATTAAGGGAAAAGAGGGACGACCAGGAAACCCAGGTCCACCAGGATTCAAAGGAGATCGCGGACTTGATGGAGTGCCAGGCTTTCCTGGATTACCTGGACAAAAAGGAGAAGCAGGATATTCGGGAAGAGATGGACCAAAAGGAAATACAGGGCCTCCTGGACCTCCTGGTGTACGCTTTTTACAGCAAGAACATTATTCTTCCTTATATACTGCCTTCGATAATGTGCTTTAGGGTGGCTCATTCACCGATGGTCCACCAGGTCCACCTGGATTGCAAGGACGTCCTGGAAACCCTGGACCACCTGGAAATGATGGATTTCCTGGTCAACCTGGTCTGCCTGGTCCTCCTGGACAGCCTGGAGGTCCTGGCGTTCCAGGATTGCCTGGACTTGAAGGTCTGCCTGGTCAAAAGGGTGACAAAGGAGATAGCGGTGTTCCTGGTGCACCTGGTGTTACCGGTCCTCCTGGTCAAATCGGTGCACCTGGACCAAAAGGAGAACCTGGAGCTCGTGGAATTCCTGGACAAAGCATTCCTGGATTGCCTGGAAAGGATGGACGACCTGGACTTGACGGTGCACCTGGTCGAAAAGGAGAACAAGGTCTTCCAGGAGTTCGAGGTACTCTGATCATATTTTGAAGTTTTATTAAAGTGTAATATTTCTAAAATGTTCCAATTTTTAGGACCTCCTGGAGATTCTTTGAATGGATTACCTGGAGCACCCGGTCCTCGCGGACCTATGGGACCCAAAGGATACGATGGACGAGACGGTATCCCTGGTCTACCAGGTATTCCCGGACCAAAAGGTGATCGCGGTGGAGCGTGCTCAATATGTGCACCTGGAATGAAGGGAGAGAAAGGAACATCTGGATATCCCGGCCAACCCGGTCCTCAAGGAGAACGGGGTCTTCCCGGAATGCCTGGACCTAATGGAGATCCTGGTGATGATGGGCTACCTGGTCCACCTGGACGTCCAGGATCTCCTGGTCCACCAGGTTTAGATGGACTGCCTGGATTACCTGGGCAGAAAGGAGAGCCAACGCAACTTGTTTTACGACCTGGTCCACCCGGATATCCTGGAATGAAGGGAGAACCCGGCTTCCCAGGACAACCAGGAAAAGACGGATTGCCAGGATCTCCTGGACTTGTTGGTCCATCTGGTCAGCCTGGGATACCTGGAGAAAAGGTAAGATAAAAACAACCATTTTTTATTATATGACCTATGAAATAATCGTAAATTTTCCTTTAAGGGTGAACCTGGCCTACCAGGAATCCCAGGAAAACCTGGAAAAGACGGATTACCTGGACTACCTGGACTTAAGGGCGAACCCGGATTTGGACAACCAGGTCAACCAGGTTTTCCTGGACCAAAAGGAGACACAGGACCAGCTGGTGTTCCTGGTATTCCAGGACCACAAGGGCCACCCGGTCCACCCGCACCTAAAGATATTATCAAGGATGGTGAACCTGGTAGACCTGGCGCACCAGGATTACCAGGTATTAAAGGTGATGCTGGATTCCCAGGCAGACCTGGAGATGTTGGATCACCCGGATTACCAGGAGTGAACGGACGTAAAGGAGAACGAGGACTACCAGGATCTCCAGGACAGCCTGGTATACCAGGAATCCCCGGAGAAAAAGGTTTTCCAGGTCAGTTTTATGACAAATATCTGTTACAATGCTTCATTTTATAATATTCAAAGTTATGAAAAGAAACATAATTTATACCATCCATATTTCTTTTAGGACTGAACGGTCTGCCAGGGATACCAGGTCCCAAAGGTGAACCCGGTCATCCTGGATTGCCAGGGCTTCCTGGAATGAAAGGAGAGCAGGGTGCATCGATGACTGGCCCTCCTGGACCACCCGGATTCCCTGGACTGAAAGGAGATGTAGGGCTACCCGGCCAACGCGGACTTCCTGGAATTGATGGGCAACGAGGATTGCCGGGATCACCGGGTTTGAAAGGAGACTCAGGATTACCTGGACAGCCTGGACAACCTGGTTATCCTGGAGCAAAAGGAGAACCCGGACTTCCTGGAATTCCAGGTAGCTATTTCCCTGCGAAGTATTATTTAATTTATTGCTCATTTTAACTTTGCTTCAGAAAGGTAATGCGCTACCTATATAATTAAATAGAACATAACCACATCACATCTTTTTTAAATTCAAACCACGTTGCAGGCAAGGAAGGTCTACCTGGTGTACCCGGAATAGATGGATTACCTGGCCTACCTGGTCAAAAAGGAGAAGATGGACTTCCAGGACTTCCAGGAGCAAGTGGACAAAAGGGAGAAGTAGGACCGCCAGGAGCCCCAGGGCAACCAGGAGTGTCTGGTCCACCTGGTTATCCAGGTCAAAAAGGAATGAACGGAATACCGGGAGTACCAGGCAGCAAAGGTATGTGGTTTTGTAAGCGGTAACCTTCATGAGCATTATCAAATAATTTCAGGTGATGCTGGATTGCCAGGCTTACCTGGTCAGCATGGAACAAAAGGTAATACTGGATTACCAGGCATGCCTGGTCTACCTGGAATGAAAGGAAACGCCGGACTTCCGGGTTCACCTGGAAATGATGGTTTTCCTGGTTTACCAGGAATGAAAGGAGATCGCGGTTTTAACGGACTACCTGGAGAAAAAGGAGAGCCTGGTCAAGCAGCACGTGATGGCGAAAAAGGAGATCAAGGTCTTCCTGGACAGCCTGGTCTTCGAGGACCACAAGGCCCACCTGGACTGCCTGGCCTTCCTGGATCTAAAGGAGACTCAGGATTACCGGGTTATGGGCAACCTGGTCTCAATGGAGAGAAGGGTCTACCAGGTATCCCTGGAAAAATGGGACGACCAGGTGCACCTGGACTCCCAGGAAAAGATGGTTTACCAGGATTTCCTGGACTTAAAGGAGAAACAGTTAGTTTTAATAGGAATTTCTTCTAGCATACTTTTCCATAATGCATTAAACTTTTAAACTTTTGTAGGGCTTTCCCGGACAAACAGGCGTACCAGGAAAAGATGGAATTCCTGGCCTACCAGGTCCTAAAGGCGAAATCGGAACCCCAGGAGCTCCTGGCCAACCTGGCTCACCAGGGCTGGCAGGATCACCTGGCATCCCTGGAATCCGAGGAGATAAAGGACAAGCCGGCTTACCAGGACTACCAGGAGACCGCGGAATAGATGGAGTCCCAGGAATCAAAGGAGACCAAGGATATCCAGGACAACCAGGACTTCCTGGCGCACCGGGTCCTAAGGGTGAAGCAGGTGCCCCAGGATTTCCAGGATTGCAAGGTATTGAAGGACTCCCAGGACAGGATGGTCTTCCCGGTTTGCCTGGAATTAAAGGTGACACTGGATATCCTGGACAACCAGGTCGCGACGGACTTAATGGACTTCCCGGAGAAAAGGGATTAGCTGGCTTACCTGGGATTCCCGGACCGCAAGGTGAGCGTTCCAGTGCAATGAAGTTGTAACAAGCAAAGGTATCTATGCAATTTTGAGCAATCTAGAGAAATCTTCAGCTATCTAAACATTGTCTAAATTCAAGATTTGCTATTTTCTTATCTATGAGCGATTTATTTGTTTTTAGGACAATCATTTCCTGGAGCTCAAGGAGCACCAGGTTTACCAGGTCTTCCTGGAAAAGACGGTCTACCTGGTTTGCCCGGCTTAAAAGGTGAAACTGGACAGCCAGGATACCCTGGAGTACCCGGCTTGAAAGGAGAAGCCGGCTTGCCAGGATTCCCAGGACAAAAGGGTGAACCTGGAAAGCCGGGAATTCCTGGAAAGAGAGGCAACGATGGCTACCCTGGAGCACCCGGAAAAGATGGTGCGCCTGGACTTCCTGGCCTAAAAGGAGAACATGGTATACCTGGACCTCAAGGCCCACCTGGAATGCCAGGTCTCCCAGGATTGAAAGGTATTCATTTTTTAACAACGAATTAGCCTTGAATAATCGCGTAATTTTTGAAGAAAATTTTTGTCTTATTATGAGGATAGGCCAATTAAATGAGCTCATTTTAGGTGACGCTGGAGTTCTTGGATTCCCTGGACAGAAAGGTGAAAGCGGCTTGCCAGGTCTTCCTGGTCAACCTGGGTTGCCTGGAATGAAAGGAGATGCTGGATATCCTGGACTGCCTGGTCGTGAAGGGCAACAAGGAGCTGACGGACCACAAGGACCACCTGGACAGCCAGGACCTGTTATCAGTGTTCCCGGCATAAAGGGCGAACCAGGAATTCCTGGACTACCTGGAATACGAGGAGAAAAAGGACTTCCGGGTCTTGACGGACCGCCTGGCTTAGATGGACCACCTGGACAGCCTGGATCTCGTGGAAGTGATGGATTTCCTGGCCAGCCTGGTTTGCCTGGTGAGAAAGGTGTTGCTGGACTGCCTGGATTGCCTGGTCTCGACGGAATGCCTGGAGGCCCTGGTCAACCCGGCTATCCTGGACCCCCTGGACCAGCAGGACCTGCTTATCGTGACGGATTCTTGCTTGTGAAACACTCCCAAACTACTGAAATACCTCGCTGTCCAGATGGCCAAACGAAATTGTGGGACGGGTATTCGTTGTTGTACATTGAAGGAAATGAAAAATCACATAATCAAGATCTTGGTATGTCTCTTCTTCATCATATCAGAACATCATATAAAAAAACTTGATTACTTTTTGATTCTTCGTACTATTAAGGTCATGCGGGCTCATGCCTTCAACGTTTTTCCACGATGCCGTTCTTGTTCTGCGACTTTAACAATGTATGCAATTATGCGTCACGAAACGACAAGTCATACTGGCTCTCGACAACTGCTCCTATTCCAATGATGCCGGTTAGTGAAGGAGAAATTGAGAACTACATCTCAAGGTTCGTTCGCACTTTATCATAGTTTTAAAAGATACATTCATAAAGAAGAAAGGTGATGAAAAGACAATCCAAATTTTTATAACTTGTGTTGAGTTACGCCATAAACTCTATTGAGTGTTTTCATCTAGGTGTTCGGTTTGTGAAGCACCGGCAAACGTCATCGCTGTTCATTCACAAACAATACAAATTCCTAACTGTCCTTCTGGTTGGAACAGTCTCTGGATAGGATACTCTTTTGCAATGCATACTGGAGCTGGTGCCGAAGGTGGAGGTCAATCGCTTAGGTTTGTAACCTCATCTGAAAGAATCTATATATGATTGTCGATATTTACTACGAAAATTGCATAAAAATTAAAATTCAGCTCACCTGGATCATGTCTGGAAGACTTCCGTGCAACACCGTTCATTGAATGCAATGGAGCACGAGGCACATGCCACTATTTTGCTAATAAATTTTCATTCTGGCTCACAACGATTGACAACGACCAAGAATTCAAGGTTGGTTGAAAGTTTACGATAAATCGATAAAAATGTCTAATCAACTGAGGTTTATTGGCCGATGATTTTTATTATGCGTGATATTATAGATTCCTGAAAGTCAGACACTTAAATCGGGCAGCTTGCGAACTCGTGTCTCACGATGTCAAGTATGCATCAAATCAACAGACGGTCGCAGTTGAAGCTCTACATAAGATTTTTTTTCTGAACTTAGCTTTCATTTATATTATTTGCATAACTCAGTGTGTAAATGAAATCCGTTTATTTTATTTTATTTTTTCTAAGCTGTGCCCATTTTAATACTGCCAATAGTGTTACATTAATCAATTTCTGTTGTTCTCATTATGAATTTGTAGACAATTTTATTTTATTGATATTATTATTTTTGTTAGATTTGAAGGATTTCGTTTTCTCAGTGTTTTTTTTCTCATAGTTGTCGATATCATTCATACGTATTTCTATGAATGTTACGCATTGTGATCACGCTGCCTTAAAAATACTACTGCCTTTATGTTATTTGAATTGAATAATGATGGTGCTTCAATATTTTTATTGAATAAGCAAAAAAACTAATAAACATTGAATGAATCAAGTCAGATGTTCGACATTCGAATGAAATAATGAGATCATTATACCTCTTTATCTAAACTATCTGACCTCAAGGAAGATGGAAAATAAGGAAATTGACACGTTCTACTTCATAAGAAAGCTAAAAAGGGATGGACGTTGTTCTTTCTAACAAAGAAAGCAAACGTTCTACTAAAACCGACACTAAAATAACCTTCAAATTTCTTTAAGAATTGAAAATGTTGAAATAACATAAATAATAGGGAAGTGAAAACATTAAGAAACGCTGCTCATATGGCGGAACTGTTGTCAGCGCCACAGACAGTCAATCAATAAACATATTTCGCAGTAGATTACCTAACCTAAAGTACTGAACGTTGAAGTGTTCGATTATAATTCAAGACACCTACTTGTTTAGAAGCACTTAATGACTAACATAATTCATCACTTGACTTCATGAATAAAACAGCTAATCGCCAAACTTGGAACCTCAAGAGGTACTCAAAAGCGTATCTGCAAATTTCAGTCTGTTTTACTAATTCATTGCATTACCAAGACCATAGCTCTACGACACTCATTGCTCCACATATTCGAATTGGATGTCTTGTCACTATTCGTCCGTTGACGGCAAGATCCATAAATAGTTGGCAATATAGACCAGATATCTGTAGATGCTGGTTCGTGTCTTGTCTGAGGTTCCAAGTATTGCGATTAACTCAGCATCATTAGAGCTGTCTTTAAACTATGCATAGGAATAAACTACCTGCAATATCTCACAATTGAAATCAAATGATTTAAGATGAATGGTGTATTAAATAAAACCAAAAGATAAGATAATTGTTGGCGTTGATCAATCTCTTGTGGCTGGAACCCCGGAGGGATGGCAAATTTGGTAGGCCTGGGTGGCGTCCACGAACTGATTCGGGCCGCCGTGTCACTGCGGCACCTCCACCACTGAGCCACTGCTCACCATGAAACAAAACTATAGTAAATGAAAATCTATGGGCTTTATAGTATAAGTTTTCGTCCCATATAAAACTGATTATAGCCAGAAATATATCAATGTTGCTTCAAAAATACTCCTCAATAAGCTTCAGTACGATCGTCTGAGGAAAATTCATTGAAATGAATGGAAGACAAGGCTAAATTTGTTTATTGTAAGAATACAAAAAATTACTCGACTATTTTTATATTCTAGCAAATGTTGTTTTAACAACAAATGTTTATTGTGAGAATACAACAAGCAAAACTTATAAAACTTGCACGAGAACTCTTTTGCAAAGAGAATTCTTTTTTTTTTCCTTCATATCTATTGAAGAAAGCAAGGCTATTAGGCGATGCTTAAAAAAGGAAAAATTAAAGGATTTGGTGATTTAATAATTTTCCCAAATTTTTTCTAGAACACCAACTAATTGGCAAATGTTCGTAATTTTTTTTATTTAATTGCATTTTTGCAATGATATTGTGATGTCCATAGTTGTGCTGAGATGGCCGCAAAACATGGAACCTCAGGCGGGACTCGTATCCGCACTTATAGATATCCGGTCTGCCGTGCTTTCCATTACACTACCCAGACCCTTGCTCTGCGACCACTCAATGCTTCACTTATAGTAAGTGGGTACCATTATCGGCACTCGCCCGCTAACGGGTACGATCTGGCGAGCCGATATCGGCATTACATCCAGTTAAGCTGATAACTGCGGGATAACCCGA
>KN716536.1:39460-53938 GCA_000816705.1 Dictyocaulus viviparus
CATTACATCCAGTTAAGCTGATAACTGCGAGATAACCCGAAATTTCAGACATAGTTCGTAATTTTTTTTATTTAATTGCATTTTTGCAATGATATTGTAATGTCCATAGTTCCGAGTTTTGCAGCCATCTCAGCACAACTAATTGGCAAATGATTCTCTACGGCCTGATATGTAGGGTGAAAGAGTTCATTATTTTCGCTGGAGGTGAGAGCGATGATTATATGATCTCAGTTACACTATACATGATCTCCTACAAATCTGGCGAAGAATGTATGACGGGCGCTCCCTATGTGATAGAATGAAAGAGCACCTATATAGAAAAATATAACTCAAGGTAAACACCACACTGGTTCATAGCTGGTTGAAAAGCATATATTAATCTCTTTTAGAATCAAATTTAAAATTCTTGCATAAGAAGCCAAGACACCTGCGCTAAAGTTTTTGGAAGCGCACTGCATAAATGCAGAGTCACTAAATTAAACAGAAAGGAGTAGTGTCTCATAGTCATGCTACGGGACTCTGGGTGTTTAGTGGCTGTGTTGGTCGACCACCGGCTGGCCTACCAAGCCGGCTATTTCTTCGCGGTCAGCAGGATGATACCAGAGAAATTTGGATAAAATAAACAGCATAAACTCAGTCAAGAAGGGTCATCTAGGGTCATTTGATACACTAGGCTTTCATTTAGTCACCTCCACGACATCGAATTGAATACAAATGTGTAGGCGCATCTCGCCACAAGAATCGATCAGTGTCTAAGCATCTCTTATCTTTTCAGGCTGTCATAGCTAGGAAGCTATCAATTAGAGCGAAAAAATAAAATGGCTATATGCTTTAATTTTAGTTAACTGCAGTTCACTTCCAATTGTTTTTGAGTTTCAGCGTACTTCGATAAAAAAAGTTATGTGTAGTTATGTAGCACTAATACAAAATTTATAAACACTTTTATATACAAACAAAAAAAAAATGATAACGGAAAAGTAATAAACAAATATTTTTTGAATAAAATGAAATTTTAAAGAGGAAAAAGGAAGAGGGCACGTATATTTTTCAATACCCATTCCTATATAATATTGAATGTCGTAATAAGACCTGTTCTATTTAGGTGATCGTTTTTTGTTTCACTCAACATAACATTTCTCTAGCAAATTTTCGAATTGTAAAATGAAAAATGCCCGTCTGGAATGTAGTCCGATTCATAAATGATCGTGTTCGTACAGATACCGTTCACATGACACTCGATTAATAAAACGCAAGTTTACAGAAATAAAAATAAGGAAAACAACATTAGTATTAGAAATGGGAGGAAAAACCGAGAAGATAGAGGATCAGGTACAATTGATTGGTCGCTCTAAATAAGAGAAAATGTGAATATTAAGTGGCTTATTAACGCATGACAAATCTGGTAAAGCAGAGAAGATATTGTGTAAATCAATCAATAATGAATACATTTCAATAACATTAAAAACAAACAACAACACTCGATTCCTCATATGAAAATAAGATGTGAATCCTTGATCTTCTATATAACGTCTTCTTTTGTTTTTTAATTGAACTTGTCCACCTCATATTTTCGTGAGACCAGGCGATATTTTTGATAACTTTGTCGTTTTTTTTTCTATTCAGGATCCACTGCATGAATCGGAATCTAGGTGTCGATACGTCTGATATTTTTTGTACTGCTCAAAATGATACTGCCAGTCCGTAATGTATTCATTTTGCCACTTATCCATTTGTTGTTTCCAGAGTAAAAATGGATCGCCAACATCAGCTAAAATTTTTAAAATTTTACTGGAAAATTTTATTCAAACAATGGTTCCACTTCATATACATAAATTCTTAGATTATGCACTCATTACAGACATTCTATTTCTTACAGATAGAGGTATTGACCTCATTCTCACACTCTGACAGAATTATATCAGAAATCTTATGCCTTATTTATCAAAAGATTCACATTAGAGTGATAAATTTATCAATAACAATCAATAGCAAAATATTCGTATAGCTTACCAACATATTTGACCATGGGCTACTTAATTGTTATTTATAAAAAATTCAATATTTCAACTTGTATTCCCTTACATAAGCAAAATTTATAAGGCTTAGTAAAGTAAAATATGCATAAGATAAGTCACATCCAGCTTCATCAAGGACCGTTATGCTAATTTGATCCATATTTGCTCTGAACATGCGCTTTCTGTGCAGTTCTAAATTCTATATAACTAAGATAGTAACTTGGTTTAACCTCAGAGAGATTAAGGACTCGGCTTTATAAGAAGTTGAATTGATAACCTGGTATGTGCGTGCTGACGTTTCGTTAACCGCAATGCAGAATAAGTGATTTGATAACTACAATATGTTCATGAAACCTTACCAACAGCCGCCATAAGATTTGGTAAGTAAGCTTTCCAAAATGCGCAATGCTTTCGTCGTGGACCATGACCTGTACGTCGAGCATTAGGATATGCTGACTCAATCGTCATATTCATGTACTCCATTGACTGTGAATTGTATTTTGGCCATACATCTGCTGTGTATGTACCATCTTCGTTTTTATTTGGATCACTAAATAAACAAATATGTAAATATTTATTAACTTTCGAATTTTCAAGTAAAAATGCAGTGCGTTGAAGAAGAGAATGACCTCATATGACATCATAACATTTTTCCATCACTTGTATTGTCAGAACAGTTCCAACGTCATTCTGATTTAAGCTACTGTAGTAACAATTAGTTTAGAGTCACTGTCAAAGCAGAAAATGATTCTCTTAATCGATGATTCGAAAAGTTAAAAAGGGCCAATGTCGCAAACGGAAAACTCAAAGGCTGTTTGGTTCTTTTCTCAGATAGAGATGACAGTTTTCCGAAAATGCTTTTCAGCGCTCATGCTTGGCCTTTGCATTATGAGATAGCTGTTATCTATATGACATGTGGCCAGTCCTGTTCGTTAGCGTTCATCACAGAGTTCAGTTTCTTCCATCGACCAATACATATAGTGGAATCGCTTGGTTGGAATGATAACACTATGCAAAGCACTTAGTTGACAACTAAGTTGAGTGAATCGATTTCCATTGTAACGGTTGCACTTTTGCCTTTCTAACTTCTTTTATATACGCCCTGGTGACTTCATGTTTTGAAAATCTCGTAGACGCATCGTTCTTTTCTATTTTAGAATGGCTTATCACTTATTTGTGGAGGAGCGCGATAATAAATGAGGGATGGTACAAGAAGGAAATGCAGCCACGTCCACAGCATATGCTGTAGTCATTAAACGTTTAATAGCAGATGATCACTAGAATTTTATGGTTGTTTATATATCACTTTTTGTTGCACTATGTTTAAACCAGTGTTGTTTCAAACCGAGACGACAAATCTACTCGGAGGAAAACATGACTGATGAGTTGTTTTGGTTTTTGGAAAAAGAAAAAACCTCATTCTATGTATGACAACAATTTACCACAAGCTTAAGATAAACAGTATTCAGATTATTGCATCATTCTAGTTGCTTCTATTTACTGTTTAGCAAAATCTAAATGATTAACTCACGTACCCAGTTCGAGCGAAATTTGCCCAGTATCGCATAAATCTGCTACTAAGCTCTTTTTCCTCATTAGTATAGTTGAATTTCTTATTGAATGGTTCACCAAAAATAAAATTGATTTCATAGCCATGTAAACAACCCATCCATTCTGGCCACGTTTGCGCTGTTGCTCTAAAGAGGAAGTTACATCGAAACTAAAAATGAGTTGCGTTAGCAACTAAAAAACGAGTGAATTTTACTTAAATATATTTGACGTTGACGAAAATTTTTAAATTTTATGAAAACACAAACCTATGAGTAAAATAATAATAGTAAGTATCACCACCATGTTTACTATGAGCAAGTGCCATTTCATTTACATTACAAGTAAAGTGATAATCGCCTAACATTTTTTCCATTGAATCCATCCAATCATTTGCTTGAACTAGAATAGTTTATTTTATAAACAATTAATCTCTATGCAAAATTTTAGCAATATTTTACAGTTATTTATTTATTTTTTATAAACCATGTTGTGCTATAATGATAGGAATGGTATCCTCACAAAGATAAGTTAAATTGGAAATTTGCGTGGTGTTAGCTTATCTCTCTTTTGCGGCTTCTAGTTTTGTTCCTAACTTTGACTTGCGGATAAATATCATAAGATAAGGTTTGGTCTCGATCAGTCCCTTTCCTGTGGCGGCATGCGCCCACGCATTCGTGTTCAACGTGATATCCAGGAGGTACTTCCATGGGAGTCTGATCAATAGAATGACTTGAGTTCATCACTCTTCGCCAAGTCTGTGCTAGTTATTTTACCCAGATTTCTCTGTTACCAGTTCGACGAGCCCGGAGGGATGGCGGACTTAGTAGGTCTGGGTGGCGACCGCGAACTGATTCAGCCCGGCGTGTCAATGCGGCACCTCCACCACTGAACCGTTGCGCTCCCTGAGGGTGTCTAACATTGTAAATTGTTAAGTTACCCAATATAAACGGCAATGCAAGTAATGAATGGTATTTAGATGCAAAATTTTGAGCAGAACTACGGTAAAAATTCCAATAAGCTGAAAGGAATAAAAAAAAAACGAAAATAAACTTAATTAAAGCCCACAGATATATGCTAATTTTAATAATTCAATAATCCTACAACAATCCACTATATGGATTTGCGATAAATAAAAATCGAAAGGCGTAGTGAAGGTACGTCAAAATTTCAAACTCACGAATATAAAATAACTAGTTACTATAGTGTTACTATTAAAATTTGATATACCTGGAAGATTAGCTGGCTCGTACTCGTGTAGTATTGCTGCTAATGCTAATTGACTTTTAATCATTTGTCGTGGAAGAAGATCCGATATTGCCCTGAGCCATGTATGTCTATCCGGAACAAAATCTCTTTTTGTGAAAAAATCTTTCACTGGGAATATATTCTAAAAGATTTTAATTACAAAAATTAACGTAATTCAGCAGAATAATGAACAAATAAAAGTGTGTAAAGTATTCTGTATTATAGAGTATTAATATTCTTCAGTGCAAATCTTTCTGACTTTATCTACGATCTTTCTTACAACTTGTTCCTTGTATTTTTTAAAAATTGAAAGAACAACTTTGGAGAAAAGTGATTTTAAATTATCTTCTTGAAAATTCAAATGTACAAATCTGTATTATTCAAATAGTATTCGGTGATTATCGCAATTACGGTAAGTGTGAAAAAATCAATGAATATCTAAATTACCGTAAGTTGATAAATGATGAAGTACATGCTTTCGTCAAGATTACTTCCAGCAAGAAGTTGTGTGTGTTTAAAGTTTCCTGAAATTTGTAGGTATTTGTGAGTTCAATTAGTAACATAGCCAATTTTTTTAACACTAAGGTCGTTATCGTTCCAAAAATTTCATGGGCTTCTACCACACAATCATATTCTTCGCGGAAACGCTCCTTATAGTTCTGAAAACCTATCGTATAACGAAAGTTGAACAAAAAAAAATTTGTGATAACCCACATTCATCACTGGCCACCTCTCATTATCATACGAATTTTATCAATAATAATAGTAAAATCGAGCAATTCAATATCAAATAATTAGTTAAAGCACAAAATTACGCTAATAGTTGCTTACACAAAGGAATGATTTTCACCTTGCCTCAATGATGTCTGAGCACTTTCTACAAGGAAATCACCGTCCACAACTGGAACCCATGGAAAATCAGCAAACTCACGAACAGGTGCCCATTCATTTTCACTGAACATTGGAAATTAACATGAGCGCTCTCTCTGCGGAGGCATAAAATGTCTTGGAGAAAATTAAAAGCGTAGTTAATTTAGTCTTAAAAGTTGCTCAAATCATTAAAAACTGTTCTAATGTAGTTTGTTTTACTAAGGTTTCTTTTGTGTAATGGAAAACTGCAGTATGCCTCTCATTATCAATAATCATTGTTCGAACTGCTTCGGAAATAATAAAACATGAACGACAAAAAAAAGCCTGAGTAATTTTTCCCTCTAACTCTTTTTGCTTATCTGATACGAAGCAGCTGTTTTTAGAACGATGATGGATTGTCCTAGAATAAGAAATGAAGCTGCCAACTCGCCTTTAGATATACATTATACTATAATCGAGTTATTTGCCAATAGTGATCGATTATCAGTCTAAAAAAGTATGAATACCGTATAAGATCTGCGTCAGCTTGTTGAAAACAGTCCAAAATCTTATCATAGTCCGGATTTTGAAGACTCATGTTGCCACATTTCATCGCATTATAGAGTATAACTGTACGTGCCAATGCCACATCACGAGGTTCAATAGCCCAAGGGGCTGTTGCAGATCCAGATTGTATAATCGCTCTCTAAATAGCTCAGTCTATCGCCAGTCATTTTAGAATGTATATCAACATTTTTTGAATTTTAGATATTTCATGAATTCGTCAAGTTCTTAGACATGTTGGCTTTCATTAGTACTACTTTGATCATCGCTCTTGACAGGTTACCGCCTCATAGTGGTTGGTAAGCACTCTTAAAAGACGATCTGTCGAGGACATTTGAAGTGTAGTGGTGGATGCACCAATTTGTGGTGGTGTCAATGGCTTTCAAACGATTATGGATCGATAGAAGATTAGATGACGCAACAAATATGTGTCGACTGGCTAACGGATATTAGTAATACCAGTGAATATATAGCGCTCGCAGTGAGTAATTTGCCACGCGGGTCTTTAGTACTGCTCGCCTCGAACTTGTGTAAATGAACCTTAAACTTGGTTAATTAAACCTTTATTTCAATAATACACAAAAATATTACATCAAGATTACAGCAGTAATAAATCCAGAATTAAGATAATAAGATTATCATGGATAATTGTACGAGATTTCTAATAAAATGAGACAACAATAATCTTTTAGCAAATATTGCTACCTTTCCCTTCATTATTTCTTAAGGCGCCTGTCATATATCACTACCACCACTATCATAGCACTCTCGATGGGATGAAGCTATAAAAGCATAACTTCAATTTACTTTATCTTACTTGGACTTGGTCATGGTCTTTGGCATACTTTGCCTTCCACTTTACCCTCTCTTTCGCAGTCAAGACTTCTATCAAGAATAAAACTCGATACATCTCTCTCATATCGGACATTGGATTTCCTAACCAACCACACCTTCACTTTCTCATCGCTTCCTCTCAGGGAATTTTAGTCTCATAGACACTATGAGACTTTCTGTTTCTTTCTGTTTTTTTTTTCTGTTTCACTTAGATTTTCTGTTTTGTATCACCATCGATACATTAGTTTGTGTTCATATTGTATGTTGTTGATAAAAGTTTATCTACAGAAGTTTGAGGTACATTACCTGACTTTAGAATAAACTTTACGGCTAACGAGCCCAATCCAATATAAATCTGTTTGATAGCGATGGTGAAAGGAAGTTATGATAAGGGTTATGAGTGAAGAGTATAGAGGATTACACTTACTGTATTCGCTTATATAGGAAGGAGACGGATACTGCGGTATTTTGAAACAATATCCTTTTGAATCCCTTAGCTAAGTTTAATTCCAGAAGCAAATCGAAATGTCAAAATAATTCGAAAAAGGAAATTTGCTAATAAGCTCAGATTGTGGAAGCAAATTTGTCGATCATTCCATTTTATCTATTACTAACGGACAAAATAAGACTTGATGGATAAAAGACACGATATGAACTGTTTGTTAAAGAACCATAAGAATGCGCAAGATATATCAGTAATTCATCTGAGGTGATAACCACGCATTTCTGTGAAAACTAAAGAGTTTTTCAAGGCAAAAGCTTGACTCAGTAGGTATTCAAAATCATGTCACAAAGGTTTTACTGGCCACAATCTGCATGGTTGTCGTAAAGAATACACTTTGTGGCGATAGCAAGTAGTGTGTATACTGTTTAACCTTTAGAACAAACAGAAGTTCACAATTGTTTTGCTAAACGAAACCAAAACAGCAAGACAGCATTTGAAAGAATATACTCAAAAAACGATAAGCATTGATGTTTATCAGTGCCTCTTACGAGATGCGGCCATGCATTCATGTCGTATTCAACGTAATGTTGTAGAGGTATGATTGGATGTGAACCTAGTCTACACAATGACTTGTGTTGACCGCTCTTTAATAGATCACTGGTGTTTATCTTGAATAATTTTCTTTGGAGGGAATCGGCCAGTCCTGCAGTAATGGTTATCTTGGTAGGCCTAGGTATGGACACGGTCATGCAAGGTTTGCATATCAATGTGTCCCTTCCATCTTT
The DNA here is from genome assembly GCA_000816705.1 of Dictyocaulus viviparus. NCBI lineage: Eukaryota > Metazoa > Nematoda > Chromadorea > Rhabditida > Metastrongylidae > Dictyocaulus > Dictyocaulus viviparus. Next base: position 47,749 of record KN716536.1, read on the forward strand.
GCGCTGCGAGCCTACTTCTATCATTTGGATTTACATACGCTTATTTCTATAGACTCAATTGACTTAAGGATAGAGAATCATATAGGTTTATCAAGGATGAGACAGTTCCAACAGGGTCCTAAAGCTGACTCAAGCCCTGATCTCGTAGACTTTGGTGTGCTACTGATTTCACTACCAAGGTTGTAATTATACGGCAACTCATTGTTTCACTAATTCATATTGGTGATGTGGAACCAGCACTGTGCGTTAACGGCTTCGATCTGACTAGTCAGTATCTTCATTACACCGAGTTATGCTGATAACCGTTAGGTACAAACTTTTATAGTAATCATTTTATTTTCTATTTAATAAGTAGTACTGTGTTCAAGAGTTGCATTTTAGAAGCTCCTACCAAATCTGCATTTTGCAATTACCGAGAGTACCGAGGAAACTATAATAAATTCAAGCGAAGAGAGGATAGGAATAGGACTGTGGTGAATTGAGTTGAAAGCAGAGTATATCTCCACTAAGGATTGACCCGTATCAGAGCTTATTTTATGTTATAAAAAAAGGCACATAAATTGCTTCATATGTCCTTGCTTCCTCAGCTTTTTCTATTGCGAAAGGAATATTATATTTAGTTAAAGACGTTGCATCAATTATGTAGGAAATGTTTGACCCCTATCACTAGAAAAGTGGAAACAACAAAAAAGTGCTCGAGTTCTGGAAGTTTTTTCAATAAGTAGCACTGATTTATTTTGACAGAAACACGATAGTCCACATACTACCTTGATTTCTACTACCTGGAAGTATGGAGTACTGTGAGCGCTCAACATGTGCATGGTTACAGAGGCAGCACCTGCCGACTCCCCGAAAAGCGATATTCGATCTGGATCACCACCAAACAGATCAATATTTTTGTGGACCTAAACGAAAAATATAATAACTTACAAATAATGGCTTAAAGTTAGGTTAGATAATCTTTCAGGTTGCTCAGTTGTTGCTAGGAGATTTGAACAACCATTCGTACTTAACATATTATTGCAAAGTTGCTTGAGTGCGAGCTTGACTTAACAATCACTTGGGCTCAAAGCCCTTTATTGAGTCAATGCTATTTGTCCTTCTAGATTTTTCTGGCACCAATATGCCGATTCTGAGCAATAGTAGTATTGGTAGGCCTTGAGCTACCACGAACCTGCACGAGCTTGAGTGTCACTATGTCAGGCGGGGAACACTACATTAATTGGACCGTAAGGTTGACTTAATTATCCAACTTTAAAAGCCAAAAGCGGATAATCCTTAAGGTTACACGTTGAACATATAACTAAAGTAGTCTAGTACGGGAAACAATACATTAATCAGACTCTATTTGTCTTACACAAATTTCTATGTTACCGATTTCGTAGTGATGGCGGGCTTGATAGGCTTTAGTGAAGGCAGAAGACAACCTGATTTGATCCTGGTTGTCACTATGGAGCCTCCACAACTACACCCTCATAGCAATAATATCAGTGTTAAAATTTGCATTGTGAAAAATCTTATAAATTTCTATTTTACAGAAAAAAGTATTTTAGAGAATGCTTCAAAGTCGTTAATAATGTAATCGGTCAGTCAGAGCTAACTATTCGATGTGAGCAGATTAAATGTGTTAGTTTGATTAGAACAATGTTATTCAGTGATAAATAGACGCAAAATTCCCATAGGGTTATTGAATCAGTGCAAATAACTTGAGATTTATTAAAGTTCCTTCCGATATTATGCAAATACATACCCATTTCAAAGCTAACTGTTGATCCCAGAGGCCCATATTGCCAGGAGCTTCACGTCTTCCAAGATACAAAAATCCGAGCATTGATACGCGATAGTTCATTGATACTAGAATGACGTTTTCTTCCCTGTAAACATCTCATAAAAAATAAAACAAATTTAATGAATATATACGTCACTCAGCGATTATAATTAAATTACACTACTGCATTCATTTCACCATTACTTTTGGTAAGAAATCAAATCAGAAAAGAAAAACGTAAAATTGTTTTCTTTTTCTTTTGCTTTTTTAAGGCAGCAAAACAAGCAACCAAGGATTTAATGGTAGTAGATATTATAGGAATCTTTCGAATGCAATAAAGCTTGAAGATCATGCGAAGCATAATGGGCTTTTATATAGTATTACTGTAATGTTGATCTAGGGCCGCAATAGTGAAGGTGGCACAGTGATACGCAACGCGGAATCAGCTCGAGGACGTTTCCCTGGTATAACAAGTTCGCCATCCTTTCGAGATCGGTAAATTGGTATCACAGAAATTTGGGTAAGATAACTAGCACTGACTTAGTGAAGAGTGTTTAACTAAAGTCACTGTTTAGACGAGGCTCACATCCAACTATCTCCACGATATTACGTTGAACATTAATGTGTAGTCGCATCTCGCCACAGCAGATTGATCAACATCAAAGCTCATCTAGCTCAAGCTTAATATTGATCCCACTCAAAAGCTATTAAATAAACGAGATTCAAACGAATGCATAAATTCATGTTTTTGTTTTATTTTGAATAGCTAAGCAAAAACCACAACTGAAAAAACCATTCATTAAAAGCTATAAAAATTCTACCACTAATAATGAGTAGTTTATTGCACGTCCGTTTCTTTTTAAATATTAGCTTATTCAATTATGTTATTTGAGGCTTTGATTTCTAACTTAGACTTGCTTTCATTATTAATCTATTTTGAGGCTCCGAAGAGTAAGTGTCAAACCATTTTTTCCGAACTCAGTCATAGCATTCATATCGCTTTTTTTCCCAGTCAAATGATCTGTGTTATAATTTTTTTCCTTCTAATCCGCTAGAATGTTTTTTTCGTTTTTTTTTTTCTATTTCTTGACAATCTATAGGCGCGATTTCTATGTAGTTTTAAATTTTAATAAAAGTGTCAAATGATGTCATATTGAGATTGATCATGAGAAAATTTTTTTCCATTATGATATCCCTCACAAACAAAACAAAAATCGATACAGTAATAATGTATTCTTACACTGGTAGAATTCGTCCATCGTATACATCTAAAGTCGACGTACCGGACCAGAATCCACCACCGTATACCCATACCATAACTGCCAAACGTTTTATCGGATCAATCTGTTAAACAAAAATTGAAAATTGACATGAATAATTATGAAAATTGACAGAGAAACAGACAGACTTTATCATCCTGTTGATAAGAGATTGATGAGAGTGTTGTCGTTATTACAACCACTCACTTTCCCAGGTACGAAGATATTCATATAGAGGCAATCCTCCGATGTTGGTGTATTCGGATTCCACATTGTCGCTCCATAAAATTCACCGAAATATGTGTCGAAACTCTGCATCAGAAATGAAAAAAGAGAAAGAACTCATAAACTCTTATCGATTTCACATTATCGTCATAGAATTATTAATAAAAAAAAACATTGTACGAATCAGAATAATAGTAAGAAATAATAGTAACAGTATTGAAATGTGTAGTGTATTACTGCTTAGATGAGCTGAAGCTGAAAACTTGATTACTACGGACCATTACGGCGAAATTTCAATGTGTACACTGTGTTCAGTAAATCTTTCTATGAATTTGGAAAGTGATTAACCATTCTAATTACAATCTATTAAATTTTAATTTAAATCCAAAAAAAAAGTGTTTCTTCATTTGAACAGAATAATAAAGTGATTAATTCATATTCCTCAAAAGTACCTCATATTAATTCATCTATGCGAACATTAAAACTGACGAATTCCAGCAATAACCATATCGTGAAGTCCTCGAGTTTCATATGTCACATTTATCGAATTTAACAATATGCTAATTTTTTTTCCTCATTCTTTTAACTATAACTACTAGTTGCAATAGCAATATTACTAGCTGCCAAGGTTGTAATAAAATTTTTTCAAGTAGACATAGAATTAGTTCGTCTGAATTCATTGAAAATAAAAATTAACGAAAAAATGCTGTAGATGGCGGCCATGTTACAATATTATGAGTTTTTTTAATTGTTTTTTCCTAAATAAAACTTAATGAAAGAGATGGATACGAATCAATAACGATCAATAAATTTTAGTGCCGTATGAATTCACTCTATAAATTTACAATGCAAATACAAAATTGTTTATAGATGAAAAAAAGTAGATATCTATGAATTAATCAATAATGAGGATAGATGAACGGTTGATTAATCTTTGATTTATCAGCAGTTTTTCAGTACATTCTCCAATGAGCTTATCGTTATCATAAATGAAATTTTGAACAAAATGATTTTCAATTTTAAAAAGTAAATCTTCTATCGATAATATTCAGATTTCATCGTATGGAACTATTATTATTGATTGATTGATATTGATTGATTCACTTAAGCTTCATCAACCTCTAAATAATTGATGTAGTGGAAGTTTTCCTCTTAAATTCAGTAATCTTTCAGCGATACTCACCATATTATTTCTATTTTTATGTATAGACAAATCAATACTTCTTTGAATATTGTTTCATTGAAAGAGTCGGATTTCATATTATTAATATTGACTCCGTAACTCATATTTTTCCTCCAATCATTACCTGTATGCATGAATTCGGTAAAATCGTGGCGTTTAATGGCATTCTCCACGGCTGTTTCGGTTTTGGTTTTCGAAATCTGAATTAATTCAATTTACTATTGTGTCATTTTGCTTTCTTAATATAAACCAGAAAAACGTTTTGTTTACATAAACAAATACTTTAGTGAATTTTCAGAGTTCTAAGCATTTCTCACTGTTTTTGATACCTCAAATTTCCTATAGGAGGTTCAGCGAACGGAATTCCAAGGAATTGTGTTAGGCGTTTCCCGTTTGGTGATAGAATTTCTTCACCAAAAAGTGGCGAACCATCATGTAGATAGATCAAATCGATTGTTAATGACTTGAAAAAAAATCAGAGTTGAAGAACTACATAGTGAATTGCTCACAAAATTTCTGTTTTTTTTTTTCTTATTTTTTTTTGTTACTCTTCCGTAACTCAGACGAAGTTCTGAAGTTCTTATCTTGAAATCTTCTTGGATTTTTAGCGAAATGTAGTGCTAATTAGACAAATAATAAGAAATTATGCTTAGAACAACTGGAAAAAAAGTTGGAGTTTTATGAAAATGACCTTGTCAAGTTAAATTCAATTAACATTCAGTCTTTCTACCTCACTGTTCAATTATTTCAAAACGACTTTTAATATTCGGCTATTAACTGTTAGAAGAAAAAGTTTTTACTTTACCTATTTATTCATTTTTTCAGTTTTCTAGGTTTTATTTTGTTTTTTTTTTTTGATTTCATGTGGTTTGTTCTAAGAGCGTTCTAAGATAAGCGAGGAAGCTAAGCGAATCTGAAGATTATACAGTTAAATGCTTAGCTTTTGGTGTAACTTTAAGCAACAATTTCCAGATGGTTTCTCCATAATAACTCGACCTCTTTGAGATTCAGAAAGAAACATAAAGCATTACCGTTCTACTGTTAAACAACTTACTTTTTTTATTTTTTCTTAAACTTCTTAACTTGTATTCTATCCACTTACGAAGGAAATATGATAAAATGAAGTGTTTATTTTATACGAACGTACTATTTCATGAGAAGATATTTATCCTTTCTCTTTCACCACTGTATAATCTTAGCCCATAAATTTTTAAAGTATCGATTAGAGGTTATAGTTGATTGTATACACTTTTTAATCCTCAAAAATGCTCATTAGTGAGGTAAACAAGTCAGTGTACTGAGTAAATAGTGTGCAGCATCTTGTAATTTATGTATGCTATCGTTTTCATTTAATACTAAATAAATATATTATATGTAAGAAAAAAAGTTCATTAACTAACCTGCAGTATTAATGCGCTTAAAAACAATGCAAACAGCATATCAATCAATAATGCATCTAATTCGTGCACATAGCAAATGTACTCTGAATTTTGTAAACATCATCATCAATTTGTAAACAACGCTATTTTTTTAAAGCAGAAACACGAATATTTTAAAAAACAAAACCTATTAGATCACGTCGTTAAAAAAAACACCCTCGTTGAGTTTTTTGGTGATATGTGATGACAATTTCAGCTTTAATCTGAAAAATATACACTAATATTTGTTGAAAAATCATTAAGAAAGAATAATGACTAAGAAAATCTTTCTATACTTATAAAATTATATATATATATATATATATATATATATATA
>KN716536.1:54607-71867 GCA_000816705.1 Dictyocaulus viviparus
TATATATATATATATATATATATATAACTGAAAAAACAAAGCATTAAAACCAATGAAAAAATATTGCAGTGTGAAAAATTAATCTAATTAAAATTATAACACGCAATAGTTATATACTTGAGTGAACCAGAAAACGAAAAGAAAAAGTTAGGAGGAAATTTCAGAGTAATTTTCGGACGTGCACAAATCAATTATCGATTAGGATCGTACGATACGCGCAAGCAGAAGTGTCGTGCCCTACGGAAATTTATTGAAGAATGAAGTGAATGAATGTAATCGTTGACCCAAAATGTTGATATTTTAAGGATGAAAGATTCAAATTCTATGTTTCCTCGTTAACAATAAATAAAATATTTTTTTCCTCACTCAACTATATACCTCTTTAGAAGTTGTATCAAATATTGGTACATTATTTTTAAACTGTCGTTTTGTATGAATGTATTTAATATTTTCCAAATATACATGGAGCTATAGGCTTCTTTTATTTCATAAGTCGACAACAAATCTCAAATGAGGCGCACGAGAAGTAAAACAAATGAAAGAGAAACGTAGAGCAATCAACTGTATGATATAAATAAAAAAATCAATAACTGAAGAAATTTTTGCTGGACGAGTTTGCAATAGAAGCCAATTTGTAAAAATGCAATTAAATAAAAATTACGAATATGTCTAAAGTTTCGGGTTATCCCGCAGTTATCAGCTTAACTGGATGCAATGCCGATATCGGCTCGCCAGATCGTACCCGTTAGCGGGCGAGTGCTGATAATGGTACCCACTTAGTATAAGTGAAGCATTGAGTGGTAGCAGAGCAAGGGCCTTGGTGGTGTGATGGAAAGCACGGCAGACCGGATATCTGTAAGTGCGGGTTCGAGTCCCGCCTGAGGTCCCGAGTTTTGCGGCCATCTCAGCACAACTATGGACATTATAATATCATTGCAAAAATGCAATCAAATAAAAATTACGAATGAGTCAGAACTTATTTGTTAGAATAACTGAGTGACAATTCACACAGAATAAATAGATTAGTGAAATTATAAATAGTATGACAAATATATCAAATATTTGAGATGTGAACAATACAACACTGACTGGACCAATCGACGAATCGATCGATCTAGTCACCTGCTCGGCAAGACGACACAGACTGAACAGCCTCGTCGTAGTGCTCGTTGTACTACTGTCACGTCAAGAATATCGTCGAGAAAAAAAGAAACGCTGTGACACTAGAAAATGAAAACTTTATTATGATACGTCCGGGTTTTTTATCCTTACTTTAGTTTTGTTGGATGATTGAGAAATTTTAGAATTATAATAAGTAATAATCTTTGCTACATATTTGTAAGAGAAGTGTGTAATGAAAACTAAATGAGTTAGAATAGATGTCATTGGTGTTAAGTTGAATGAGGTGAAAGCAGAAAACTGAATAATGAAACTGTTTCGATAGAGACGTGTTCAACATCATTAATGATGCTGTACATAACTTGAGCATTACAACATGTGTATAACACTCTTTGTGAAACTGAGCATTAAGTGAAATCAACGAAAAATATTCGTTGTTCTAAATGATAGCTGAAAACTGATTAGTAAATTTTTTTTTTTCACAATATATTTCACTTAACAAGAATCGTTCCCATAGAAATGTTTTGTAATTTCTGTGAAATTCAACGGAATGTCTAATTCTATCAAAAAGCTGTTCTATGATCAAAAATATTCATAAAAACTATTCGATTTAATCGTTATTTACAGCTTCAAGAACACTCAGCGATTAATTCGATATGATGAATTAGTTGATATGTGAATTATAAGAGAGTTCTAAATGAGGTTGTAGTCGATCAGTTAGTTATGCGATCAGATTATTTCATTTCAGTACGAAATTGATAATTTTCGGTCAAAATCGTGTTGTTTTACATTATACTGCTATTTTACATAGACAAAAATCGATAAGTATTGTTAACGTTGATAACTTTTATATTTAAACTAATTCTTATATATTTTCATATATTAACGTTTTGTTCAAACTTAAAATTGATTGATCAATCGACAAAAACGTTGATACGATCAATAATAATCAGCAAAACGATTTCAATTCGGAAACATTCAATGATTGATAATAATATTATCGATCGCCGAGTTAAACAGTTATTAGATCAAGCTTAAAAAAATCAACCTCAAAATCTTACGTCTGGACATATTCGTTTTGCTGTTATTTCGCTTCCGAAGTAATGATTTATAAATGTATATAATTTATATATAGTTAAAATTGTTTAATAAGAAAAAAATTGGTTTGATTTCGGTCATGAAAATTTTAAGACAAATAATTTTGATTGCTCTATGGTTAATTCTATTCATTACTAATTATTTTATTTCAATCTTTTATTAACTAGTAATGCATATTTTTACATCCAAAAGATTATTCATTGGTAACTTGTATAAATTATATATGAAACGAGTGACGAGGTAGAAAAGTTTCTCAGTTTTGTAGGATCGCAATTTATCTAAGAAAATGGCACCAAAAAAAAAATTAGTTGTACCAATTGAATGTTGCGTAAAATCACAGCAACAAGGAGGAAAATCGAGTTTTATAGATTTTATTCTGTGACTCACTCTGAATACAATTAAGTTTCCTCTATTAATGACTCCTCACTAGTTTTTCTACCGCTATTTTTTAATGAATAAATGATCACGTAAAAAACTCTGAGCAGCTTTCATCAATAGAAATTCCAATGGTCCGTTATTGATACCGCTATTTTATTTTCGGTGAATATTTTTTATTCAGTACTTTTCAAATGGACTCAACCTGACTGTTCGACCAGTGAATGATTTTCGGTGAAAAATTATTAGGAAAAAAAAATTCTTTCACGTAATTTTTATTAATAATAAAAACTACGCGAACGTTTATCATACCTTACAAGTAGGCAAATTTCAAAAAGTCTTTGAAAAAAATTTTCTTAGTTAAACGAAATTTATTTTCTTTCTAAAATGTGAAGTAAAGTTAAGTTAGAATTATCTATGATTATTGTAATCATTTCGTCGAAAAAAAAAAAATTAACAGTAGATAAAACAAGAGGTATGAGAGGTTCAAGAGGTTCCTCTTAGTTCAAAATCAAATCGTAACTTAGAAAAAACTTGTTTTCTCTTTTAACGAAAGCACTGAAAAGTTACTGTGCTGTAAGAAATTATGATGTCGTAGTTATAAAAAATTGTAAGAACTTAGTTTTTCTTTCTATAGATAACAAAATATCTATAAAAAACAAAAACAAAACTATAGAAAAAACAATAAGCCGAACAAATTCAGCTTAAATCACGTTGTGATAAGTTTTTATATATAGACTTTCTCGTATTAAAAGTTAAAAGCTTCTTCTTTACGATAAACGTCATACGATGCGTCAGTAAACATTTTAGAAAAATTTCTAGAGCAGATGAAAAAAAACGAGCAATTCAGCAGCTGGTAGTAGTTTGCGACGTTACAAATCTGTGTAAAGCTGAACGTGTTGTATCTGATGATGACGAATGCCGAAAAATTTCGTGACGCCAGAAAAAAAAGAAAAAATCAGTTCAGTTCGAAAAGTTAGTTCGAAAAAAACACAATGAAAAAACGTCTGTTATGTTTGCACGAGAAAAAAAAAATCCACAAAAAAATATAACAAGAAATGTCATGCATAAAATGAGGTATCTCATTTATGAATGCAAACAGCAACACGTCCATTTAAAAGAACCTCAGTTTTCAAAGCTACGGTGTAGCTGTGAAAGTGTTGAGATTTTTTATTTTATTCTTGATCATCAAACGAAATCACAACACTCAAAAATACAAATTTGAATTGTTTATTTTCAACAATATAAATAAACAAGCACAAATAAATATCTTATTGTAAGCAAAAGCACAAACGCAGAAATGAATATGAATATTTATTTCATTATTACATTTATTTTTTCTATTATATCATTTCTATACACAATATCAATCAGTCCCATTTGTACATTTTTATATTTTATATTTTTTTTTTTTGAAAAATTACTTTATATGAAGGAGTTCTGTTTTAGCAGTTCTCCTCATTGCATATTTGTTAATCCTTATCGAAAAATTCTTCCTAATTATTGATGGAATGGTCAAAAAGCATGAGATTTAAAAAATGCTACAATTTTTTTCATTTACATCTAATTTCTCGCAACACCTCATTTTTGTTGAGATTTCATGAAGAGTATTGATTTTTTTCTGTTCTCTGATTTAAAAGTAATTATAAAATTTAAGTGCTGTTCTATCACCTATCATCTAAAAGCTGTCTGTTCAACTAAATATTGGTACTAGTGGAAAAACTCCAAGAGAACATTACTCATCCATTAGTATTAATTTTTTTTTCATTACGTCATCACTCTTTTTGAGTAGATTGAGAGTGGTAGTACTTCTGCTTCTGCCACCGATAGTACGTTCTTCTAAGCTTCGTTATGAAATAAAGACATGTTACTATACGTATGTTCTTAACGACGTCTTTTAGTGAGTGAACGGCATTTTTCCTTCAAATCAGTGTTTCTCTATTATTCGAGGAGAATGTAGAACTAATTGACTGATCACAAAGAAATGAATGCCTGTGTCAGAATGAGATCGACATCCTGACAGCTATGCATGTCTTTACACAACAGCCACCTTTACTAACCAATAAGCCTCATGCCTCTTCGCAATGATATCAGAAAAAAATCCTGTTTGTTTTCATAGAAAACATCAACCAATTAAACTATTGGTGTTTATAAGTGCCGTCTCAATTCATTGCACATTTGTGCAGAATCAGATGTCTTAAAATAATAGAATGCAGTACTGAAGAAATTTTCTTCTAACGTTAACTCATAACGAAACATTTTGCGTTTCTATCCGAACGTCAATTGGTGCTGAACTTGAGCAGCTCAACATTTCTTTCTGCAGAAAAGTATTCCCTTCTCGAAGAAAAAGTTTTAGAATGAATGCTAAACATTGCTTTCTGAGCAGATCAATTCTAAGTAGAAAATTTTTATTGTTTATGTACTCCTTAGATAATTTACAACTGCAAGGCTACTGGAAGAGCGTAGCGCATTGGTGGAGCTGCTGCAATGACATGCAGACTCGAATCAAAGCATAATGTTCGTGGCCACACAGGCCTCCCAACCCCTCCGTACGTCATCGACTAGAAACTTGTTATTAATGAGGAGATCTGGGCAAACAAGTATCACTGACATTGATAGGAACTGATAAGCTCTTCGTACAAGACAGGTAGTGTATTTAATTTTCTTCACGATATCACGTTGATCTGCGATCAAATTTGATCTTATAAATTAGCTTTACCTCTTGTGAATGCTCAAAGCAATTCGCTATAAAAAAAAAGTTTCGTATCTTAAATGCTGGAGGAAAAGTGTAAAAATTAAGTAATATGAGCAAATATACGATAAGGTAGTAGTGTCGTGCATTATTAATGATATTTTATTTCTAACTTTTTTAAGTTTTGTCAAAAAAGGTTTTGGTTATTCTTGATGATACAGTTAATAACAAATATTCTAAGGGATTATAGGAATATTTTAAAATTTAATGCACTAACATGCATTAGCCTTTATGTACTTCGATGATCAATTCGATGTTAAGTACGGTAACGATTCAATGAATACCGTAATCTAAAACACGATCATCTGTTTTTCATGAAGCTTTTAGATTTGAAAGCACAGTGATTAGTAGCGAGGTAGTTTTTTTTCAATAAACTAGCATGAGGTGCTTACAACGTTCTATTCAATGGCTTGCAGTGCCGCTATGAAGTTTTCATATGCGATTTATAGCATAATCTATTTAAGACGAATGTCTACCGTCAAACAATTTCGCCTTGCATTTCTGATTGCTTCAGGTTCGGCAGAGGAGCTGTGCTTAATAAAAATCAATTTGCATATTAACTATTTTTCATTTGAGGGCAATTATGAATGTAATGATTATAACAGCAAATTTTTCCCTGACCTAACATTAGGTTTTTATTATGCCGCTTGTTCATGGTTTGAGTTACATCAACACAGCTTTCTTTGAAGTCATGTTAATTTGCAACGTGATGTATTTATGCGTCAGTTATTACACTTATTACTGCTGTAATATGAAACTCTTCTGAAGATAATAGGGACCATTAATACACAAACAATAAAAGCAGTAAGATTACGTAAATTCAGTTAAAGAAGATTAAGAGAAAGAGATCGGTCGTTAACAACACTTTATCACTATGTTTCAGATTTTATTTTCAATCCAGAAAATTTACTACCTCCTAGTATCCTCATGGAGTTTTCATTTTCTATCAACTGTGATAGGATATAATGGAATACAGCAATGCCAGACATATGTAGATGTGAGATTGAGTCCAGTCTGATGTTCCAAGTTTTGCGACTAACTCGGCATCATTTCGGATAGTTCGTACTAATGGAGCAATGTAGTAAAAAAAGATTGGTTAAAAATACGTTGCTAAGTCAGGTGACGAAGGATACGAGCAAGGTCTTTCCTGGACGTCTTCATGAATGTCAATTCTCTAAACTGCGAAAAGAAAAGGGAAAAAACTAATTTTGGTTTGAATTTGTCAAAGTTCTTATTAGATTTTGCAGCATATAATGTAGGATGCAAATGAGTTGCATCGCTTGTACTTCTTAAAATTTAACATGCCCCTTTATTGGCGAAGAGTCTAAGAATTTCTAATGTCTTCTTCACCGAGTCTAAGAAGTGAGTCTAAGAGTGTTCTCTCACATCTGATTTGTTTTATAATTCACATACTATCTTTCATTGTGCATTAAAAAAGCTGAACTACGAATTGCCTCGAATAGTCGATTCTTTCTTTTCAATAAATAATTGTATCAAAACAGTCTTATGAAATTATTACTGTTTACTAATGTTAATAGTAATGGAACGTTTTTAAATTTTTATTATAAAAATGTGTATCATATTTTTTTTTACCTAAAAGCTGCTTACATGGCATTCTCTATGTTCTCTGAGTGATATCTGAGTCTTCTGAAAAAAGCTCTGAGTAGAATCGTACGTACACAATACATTTGAAAGCTTCTAAATCAATTTACAGAATAGAAGAATGAATGTCATATTGATTCTTTTACTCATTATTAAAAAGATTTCATGCGAATAAATAAACGCTGATAAAATTGGTAGCGATATGAAAAGCTCTTAAAAAGTTTCTAAAACGTCTGATCTGTTATTTATTTTTTTAATTTTAGTATAATAAGTGACAATGTTTTTCCACGTCTTTCTTGTGTGCATTGGAGTGCTCTTACTTATGTTGGAACATCGAATCCTAAGCTTTAGTAATCAGAACCTCATCGAAACAAGGTAAGAATGACAATGTGGTGAGATTAGTAGTAAGAATATATCGAGGGGAGTAAAAACAATATTAGTCTTGAGTATTGAGGATAAGAAGAAAAGGTAAAACAAAAAATAAATGTGCCAAATGTTAAGGCATGAACTGTATTAGACATGAGAGGAGAGTGCTAAGTACGCTTACCGTACCGAACGTTCTAATGTGATACCGAATAATGTGACAAAGTTACAGATCGAGTTTCAACTGATAAGTTAAAAACAGCGAGTAATTTCCATTATCGAAATCAGTAATTTTCCACTGTTTACATTCCCTCTAGAGGAAATAGATGACTTGAGGAATCGTTTCAATCATGAGGCAATAAGAGACAGCATAAGCTCTAGAAAATATCCTCCATATTTACATGTACTTGCTATCTCTACCATTTACATCTCCTACGGCTCACCCTGTTTAGCTTATCGTAATAAGGTTAAATGTTAAATCTCGTATATTAATTGATGAAACCATTCGATATAAGACCGTTACCGTTATCTCAAAAGCATCATTTGCTTAATTATTCTATCTTTGTTCTCTAGCTTAATGATATTACATTATAACGTTTTGTATTCAGTAGTAAATCGTTTGTTTATTGTAATTTTGTCGTAAGTATACCATTAAATTTACTCATTTCCAGTCGACAGATTATCGTTGAACTTAAATAACAATCACTTGACGTGTCATTGTTGAATTGATGAAGTAACAAAACTTCACCACCTTTTGAAGGTTTCAAATCCTTAAATAATTGCTACACTGCTAATTGCACCAAAGGTTTAACTTCAGGGGGCAAACACGATTCATAAAGTGTTCGGATTTGTAGATAGTCACAGTTCTGCTCCACTGCATCATAAATATGAGTATTGATTACTGACTTCATTCACATTGTTAATATTTTCGATCGTATTAAATTAGGAGCTTATTGTACACATTGCATATACATTTAGCTAGTGTGATCAGAGAGTTTACAAATAATCGTGTCTACGGACGTTGGATGCAATTTTTTTCCTTTACTACCTCCAATTTTTGAAATGGAAGCTGATGTAGAGCACCATTTTAACATGAAGCTTTAATTGTTGTCATGTAAATATAAATTTAGAATTTTAAATCTGCAATGTTACGAAGAATTGAATCTGACCTCCTTTCAAGCTAGGAAGTGCGATCTACAAATGTTTAGTGGAATGTTTCCAGAAACAGATTTTTGAACTGAAAGAGTACGTGAGGTAAGCAATTTTCACATGACGTAGTTTCCCTCAAGAACTGTAAATAGAATATTGTCAATAGATGCATCATTATTTTATTCATCAGTCCGGACCTAAAAGAGGTAGTTGAAATGAGGCTTTACGTGGTAAGTAGGACACTGCTGTTTACTTTAAAATATTTTGTTCTTGTATGTCTGGCGCAAATAATTACTAGGGGCCACAATCAGTTTGCTTTTCCAGCCTTCATAGGAATTCGTACTCTACTAACATGCCTACTATCCTTCAGTATTTAACCCGTTGAGTTTTTAATAGTGTGCAGAAAAAGCGATCTCGCAAAATTCATCGTTGGAATGATGAAAGAATATTACCGATTCACGTTGTATTAGTAAACCTTGGAAAATTAACTGGTCTCCAGGAGGCAGTACAGGTAATATCTGAATTGAAATAAATACCTACCTATCTGATTTTAAACGACAGCAGTCGGTGAGCGATAAGTAGAGCGGAGTATGCTTAAAACAAATTACCTTTTCAATTGGTAATTTCAGAATCTGAATTTCATTCTTTCAACACCAATCGATCTTCTTCAATTTTCTTAGCAACTTTCAGTGTGTTAGAAAACACAACAAAATCACAAGAATGAGAATTGTGAGCTGTTTTGAATCATTTAACATGATCTAACTTAAGAGCTTTTGAGCGAAAAGTTTTCATAACGTATGCTTAATGGTGTTGAGTTTATCAGCACATTTGACAGTCTGCATGAAAGATGTACGTTACGCTATGATACCGATTGCTCTACTAAAACCATTATTTTGCGAATCACTCAATGCTTCACGTAACAAATCTAGGTGGGTTTATATGGCTTATGTAAGAAACTCATTTATATATTTGGTCATCCCATGATTATCGGCTGAAATGTATGTAAAAACGTCATCGGCTCGTTAGATCGAACGGTTCATCGAATACCGCCTGAGGTTTCAAGTTTTGTGATTAACTCATAACGCATTCAGTACGTTTTTCAAGTAATTCAGTATGCGTTAATATCATCTGACTTTTCCTAGCATCATATTAACCTCACTATTGTTTCCTTTAGTTTTCACTATAGCTTCACAGACGTATACAGCATAAAATCATTAACTACGAAAGTATGAAATCTTGTTCAGTTTGGTGTAGACGACGTAGATGCTCTACTGATAACGCGTAACGCTAAGTGCCGTGATATGCAATGATAAAGGACTTCTTTGTATTCTGATTAAATGTTTCCTACATGTAAATATCTACAAGTTAGAGAGCTAAAAGAGACGCTAAAGAGCTCTACGTTTGAAGATATTTCCCATTCATTTAAAAAGTAAGAGATTGACATTCGGTGTGGAATGATTATGTAATGTTATAATTATGAGAATCAATTCAGGAACTCATGATGACGAATCGCATAATAATCTTACGAAATTTTCCTCCATCCGCAATATTACCTGGAATATTTAATAATCTACGGTATCCAACTAGAGCAATTGTAAAACGCTCAACCGCTAAGCTTGAATTTTCTTTTATTCAAAAGAAAGGAAATAATAAATGTAATCATTTTCTATACAATGCCTTTTTTTAAATGAACTGAGGAGAGTGATATCGAACATATGTTCTTCTGTAATGAGTTAGTTGAAATTTTTAAAGCAATTTGCTCTGTTTTCCTCACAACATAGTTGTGGTCTTAACCACGAATAATCTCATCCAATAACATTTTTCTACAAATCAAAGCGTGATATATTTGACTGAGTTAAAAAGTCAAAATAGCTGTCTAATGGTTTATGTAGAATGTAATGTTTCTGTTATTTATCATCGTGTTAAAGTAGCTTTTACTTGGAGTGACGTAAAAAAGCAACATTACCCTCACTTCATTTAGGCTTAGCAATGACTTAGATACAATAAGAAAACGACAATGAATAACTGAGAGCAATTTGCACAACGTGAATAGAAGTGTGAATTTGTCAAAACAAGATTTAAATTGAGTCGATGACGTATGACAATGACGTCTTCTTACCCCGAGACGGTATGTAGCCATATCTGAAAATCAGGAATTAATATCTCTACTCGATCTCAATCACATCAGCTTTTCTTCACTTTTCTTAGATTGTTCAACTTTATTTCTGTCGCAATGGAATGGAAGAGTTCATTCGCCTTAAGGTGTTGAAAAGTGTTCTCAGTCATATGGCAACACTTATAGCTCTCATCTCCTACAAGAAATACCTCAAAAAGATCTGTATGAAATTCTTAAAGCATACTTTTTGCCTCTGGCGGCGTGGTATCGGAAATCTCGTTTTTCAGTTCTCATCAAATTACGCAATCCATCTGTATCAAAAGTTATCCTTGCAAGATACTGAAATAATGATAATTTGTGTGGTATTCAATAGGTGACATTGAGGTTAAAACTGACTCGTCCAGAATCGAATAGTTTCTTCTCGCTCAACGCAGTCATCGTCAAGCAAAGAACGGTGAGAATGACCGCAGATTGCGACATGAGTCTAAGATTAAACTGTGTCACATGTAAAATTAAACAACAAATAATATAAGCGAGCTGTCAACGTCTTTCATAAATTGTTGCTCGAATATTAATTTTCTAGTGGCTGAACTCGCTCGTAGATCATTAAAGGTAAAGCTTTTGTCTGAAGCCTACCATTAGAGCAGGTTTTGCCTAAGTATGACTCCATTCGATCTACACTTAATATCAACAAAAAAGGAGAGAAAAAACAATCAGTAATTTTGAAACTGATATTGAATTACGCTGTTCAAAATGTATAGCCGGATTCTAATTCCAATTATATGAAGCTTTCGTATATTATCGCTTAGCGAAACAATACAGTTAATTGTCGATTTTCTATAGAAACATCTTGTCTCATCATTTTAATTTTGTTGATTCAGTTGAACACTGCCTTATTTCAATGGGAAAACCCCAAATAGTTTGGTTTCTGAGTCAATCATAGTATAGAGAACACAAAAGCATGATAATATTGAGTGATCACAAGCGAGGACATGGACGGTGTGTTTTTTAGCACACCATGCCGGATTTCTGCAGAAGCTGATGAGAGTTCCATCTCTGGTTCCAGTTCCGCGATGTGTGACTTAGCCAACATCATTGGGAACTTTGGAACACCATCATTAGTAATCATAGTTGATAAGATTTATCAATATTGTATGCTTTTGAAGTCTTCAAAAATTGATCCAATTTAGCTTAAGTGAAAGAGAAATATAAGAATATTATGATTATCTCTACAGCAATTTAAATACTTAGGTATTCATGTTTGTTAAAAACGAAGAACAAGTAAAAATATGGACTCTGGATAAGACCACTTCAAAAAAAATAAATAATACAAAGTACGAAATAAAGAACTATTCATATTCAACAAAACGACGAATGATGTGAAGCGGAAGAAATAATTGACAGCGTCATAAACATATGCCACTATTGAAGTGCACAATAGCTGCTCTTTTAGATATCCTGAATATTTAATGGATTTGTATTATATTCAAGTGACGAAAATTGTAATACAGCATTCAGAGTGAGGAAATTGTCCTAAAATACGTATTTTTAGTTAGACATATTTGTCTATTACGATTTCAAATGTCGTGAAAAAATTGTTTTGAAGGACTTGAAATTTACAGTAACTGAATATCAACCTATTTTTTAATGACACTAATAGATTTTATGATAACTGTTTCATACTCAGTTACTGTTCAACACGTCGCATGACAGCGATTTGCACTCAACTTCCCCCTCTCCAGATTACCAGCAAAAGAAAACGAACACACTTTTTTCTAAGCAAATAATAAATTTAAATATTTCTGCAGTAAAAAACAAAGCACAGCAGTTTTATGGTGGTTCAGAGTTCGACAGCAAGAAAAACAAAGCTTCACCTACTGAAAGTAACGAAAAGCTACAGATATCTAGTTATCTATAGATGAATTTTTTGAGTTATAAAAGGGTGACATGATCACTTAATATGGAATACCATGACGTATCACATCATTCGTAAACCTCGAACCCATGTGATTTACCTCGCATATACTACAAAATATACGTGACCAAAGGTATGTTTGAAGTTAGCTCTCAATTATCATGCTTTGCAAACTTTTCCAACGACTATCCTCCAAGGGATAACAGCTGCGATGAATGAAGCTCAACCAGTTGTAGATACCATAATTTACAAAAAAACCTTGGCTAGGTGAATTACATATGAACTTTTGTTTTTCAAATTTGTTGAGATTCGTTGGCAACCTCATTCGTTTCTCGTTCACAGTGTGGAAACGCGTTTGACAAAAGCAGTGTTTTCAAGCTAGTCGATCCACGAGCGAAAAAACCTCTTCAAATATACTGTCATCAAAGTGAAAGCATGAATGGTCAGCTTCTCGATTGAACCCTTACTATCGCTTTACAAGAAAGTCGACCAAGATGATATAATTCCCAAAGTTTTCTGTAGAAGACCACCACGATCGACCTTAGTCAGGTAGCCAACGTTTCAGTAAAATGAGGCAATAAAATATGTCATAATAGGCTATTTAGAAAGCTAAGCAGCAAGGAAATGAGCTCTAAATAGGAACAACATATCATACACGGGTGTTTTAAAAGCCTCAGAATGTTGTATTAAACTTGTCACTCACAAAACTATAAATAAATGATCAATGATTATGGTTATGAGCTTTGCAGAGTGATCGTAAAGCAATGAAGTATAAATATATGTATATACAAATGCATTTAAATATATATATATATATATATATATATACTAATAGTAAGAGATTATTCGGAGAACAAATTGGTGATGTTTACTTGTTATATTCTCCTAGTTTACTGCCATAAACAGTATCCACAGAAGTTTTGAATTTGATGAACGTAAACATTTTAGGGGGCGCAGTGGTGCAGTGGTAGAGGTGCCACAATAACACCTAGGCCAAGCTCGAGGCCGCCCACCAGGTAAACCAAGCATGTGGTCACTTTGTGGTCGGTAAATTAATAGCAGAGGAATAAGGCTAGGTAAGAATTGGTGAAGAAAGTTCAACTTGAGCTACTGTATAGACCAGGCTAGTATTCAATCAATATGCAAGGGTTTCATAATAGAACAAACTGTTGTTTGTACAAAATATGAGATTTCATTTAAAACTTACTGAAAAAAAATATTGTCCAGCAAAAAGATGACCTGATAGATAATCGAGCCTCTAACTTTCACCGTTTATTGAAAAAAACCTAATGTAAAAAATACTATAAAAACCGTGTGAATAAAGTTTGTAGAAAGTATTTGCTACACAGTAATAAATTTAATAACGCAGTAAATAAGTAAATTACAACCATCCATTGAAATCATTATAGAAATCGTTAAGTAAACATACGTCATCTAAAAAGTAACTTTTCTTCCTGTAATTTTTCTACCTCTTATATTTACCTCTTAATCAGCTTCATTAAGCAATATTACCTCATTTGCATCAATAAATATATAATAATGTTGTTTAAACAAGAAGAAATTAAAAATTAACGAAAAAATTTTCTATTGTTGATTTACGACATTTTTGATTACGGTAGCAGACCGACGTTGTGAAAACGACGATTACCCGAAAAGCGGTAACGTAAAAGAAAAAAAACATTCGATTCAATAATGTGATGGAAAATATGTGTTGGAAAGAAAAAAATAATAATACATAATAGCGTTTATACTGAGCATTAAGAATTTTACGTATGAATAAATCGCAGAATAATAATGTATTGAGTTTAAAGCATCACTCATGACTCAGGACTTTTTTTTTTCAGGGTGCCTAAATATTACGAGACGAAAGCTTTTAAAAGTAAGGTTTCATTGTCAAACATGTAAAAAACAATGGTACTCTATAAATAGTAATTTAAATCAAATGTTCAACTTAGAAATAATCGTATTGAATGTTTTTTTTTGTCCAAAACCCTCAATGAAACTCTTCTATTGGTTGAAAGCAGATTGATTTTGCTCATTATCAAAAACGGACAGAGATATCTGCGATATTACGGTAATTCCAAAAAATTTTGCTAAAGCTGATCAGAAGGAAAAGAATACATCTTGTAAGTTGACGAAAAAAATTATACCAAAGCAGTAAAGAAGCGCAACGAGAAAGAATCATTTTCATTTTTGAAACTCTTATTTATGTATTTTTTTCCTCACAATTAGCATGAAAACTAAAAAAGAATAACACTTCCATGTTTTTTGGCTATCCAAGAGAAAGATATCAGTCGATAAACTCCTAGCGTTTGAATCGTTTGTAATTCTGCGCGGGAAAAGTATTTTTTGAGATGATGAATTACTCTAGAAAAAAAAAAAATCAGTTTCTCTAAATTTTGATATAAATGTTGAGTGAAAGCATACAAATTTGAATGACATGCCGAAAAAGACAAACGTCCTTAAAACGTTATTTGGCAAAACACGTCATTATTGTATTGAAATAATTATATGATTAAATAGAATAATCGTAGGCATTGATCATCCCTTTGGAAAGCACAATATATTCAACTTCAACGTAATATCATAGAGGTGATAGGATACGAGTCTAGACTATACATGAGGAAACCAAATTCACTTCAATCATCGTCGTTTATCCGCTTGAACACCAATGGGGAAGGCTTTGTTTCGTTGAGGATTGATCTGAGCTATCACCATAACATAATGACAATTTAATAATATTCAAATATTTCTCCGAAATGCATCAAACTATGATGAAAAGTGATTATAAATGATATAAAAAACAATCAATAATTGAGCACATACAGTAAATTTAATATCGATAAGAGTAAATCAGATTTTACGATGTGTTACTGATAAGTTCTAAGTCATAAAAGAAACAATTTAAAAGTCTTTTTTCGTTTTTTTTTTTTTCATCGGTGAAATATTTATAATATGATACAGGTGAACATAATAATATTTGTAATAACAAAAACAATAATAAATGATACTATGGTAGATATCAGAAATCATATATAATTCTATAAATAAGGGAATGAGTTCCGTAATGAGTTAATGAAAAAAAAATCACACACACACACACACACACACACTGATTTGGTGTACTAGAAAATGTACTGAAAAGTGCAAATATATATTTATCTCAAATCATTATTTATCAATTATTCTTTTTTTTTTCAACGCGACTGAACTATAAGAAAAATTTGAATAATGAAATTCTATTCACTGAAATTAGCATATTTAATTCAAATAACAATACCTTACACGTTCCATAATTCAACCACACATTACTATATGGTGAATAGAATTTAATAAAAAATGCATTAAAATAAAGATAGAACATTGAGGTAATTGAGGTGCATGATACACAACGAGTGAGTGCATATATTGAATTAGTAAAGGTGTTTGAATACAAAATAACTACACATTACCTTTAGATGACCAATCTTTATCAAATAAATATCACTTATTGTCTAAAATTATTCTGATAAAAACTCACCTATCCTTGTAGGATGTAGGGCTGAAAATGGTGGAGGCTAGAGACGCTTCCTTGCAGTGCGCTACGCACTAGTAAAATCTATTGAGCGACATATAGCAAAAATTTTTTGTTTGTAAAATTTTTAGTACCAAAAATATACTGGGAACGTCGTGCAGTGCTGGAAGTGTCGCAGTGTCACACCTGATTCATGCAGCCCTCCAGACGTACCAAGCTTGTTATTCCTCCAGAGTCAGTAAACTATTACCAGAGGAAGGTAAACAGATTCAGATTGGTAAAGAGAGGCGAATTCAAATCACTGAATAGATCAGGCTAACATTCAGTCCCCTCAACGACACTATGTTGAACACGAATGCGTAAATATATCTCGCAACAGAAGATGATCAACGCCAAAGCTAATCCTATGCTAAGCTTAAACTAGAACTATGAGATAGCCAGTACTTTTTTTAGTTAAAAAAGTGGTTTTCTTAGTTTTAAGATTTGGCAACAATTTTTTCTCGAAGCTTCGATCAATTTTCATCAATGACTTAACGATTTTCTTCAATAACTTGAAGTCATCAATAGTTGAAAATTTTTTATATGTTTTTCTTTTATTATTTTGTTGTTTGAAAGAACTTATTGGAGTTATTTAGATGTTTTAGGTGCAGTTAAAGTGTTCCTATTTAACGCTATCTGTTAAGCTTCTGCCTGAACTTCTGCCTTCTAAAATTTTCTCCAATAAATGCTTTACTGCATAAATTTCGTTGCGTTATTTTAGTATATTTTCAAATTCTTGTAAAAATTTCATTGTCCGCTACGTGTTACAGTTACTTCTCTTAGAATTTTTCCCTGAAAAATGATTATTCTCCATAACAATAATCATCCTCAACAGTTTATTTTTACCGCAGAAAAATCACATGACTTTGATTTTTTGTGAAGCTAAGGAGATGTCTGTTCAGATTTCTGCATTAAAAATTATAAACGACTAAGGATACTGAACACATGAAACTTCATTTTAAATTAAATATGAAAAATTCAGACGCTTACCTCATTTTTAAGTTTAATGTTATGCAAAACAGAAAATCATCAAAATTATGCAAAATGGCGAAAAAGTATGAGCAAAAATACTTTATAATAAATAGATGTGAAAATATTCTAAGATTGAAAACAGTCATATGAAGTGTCTCCCTCGTTGAAACGAAAAATTACGCGAGAAAAGTCAAAATACTAAAGAGGAAAGTGTTTTAGTTGTTATTGTTGTTGTTGTTGTTGTTG
>KN716536.1:103899-118594 GCA_000816705.1 Dictyocaulus viviparus
GTACCATTTCTACCAAAAATGAATAGTACTACAGAAAAAACTATAGAATACTATTAATGATCGTATAGGTTTCAATATTTTAAGGGGTGTGATGGGTGGTAGACTAGAGTTTGATTGGCAACCGTTAGAATACCACGCCCTTTCTCGTTCCTTCTCGTTGCTGTTAACATCTGTCTGTACGTCCCGTTTCCTTCGTTCTTACATTTCTACTCTTCGTTTCACTTATTCTTTTCTATCATTCGTTCACTCATTCATCTATTCCGTAACTCAACTGATTTTAAGACTGATTCTGTTTGCCTATTCAACGACCTAATTGTATAAGTTGCTTACTCAGTGCTTTACTACTCATGCGGTTTTGCAAGCAACAACCTACTAAGAGGTTTATTTGGACCAAAAAGGTAGTTTTTCGTTGTAATCACTTCAAAAATGGTTGTAAGGTGAGTCTGCTTTGTAATAAGATACTAACTTATTGATAAAGGTCTTCAGCGTCTTTATTTCATGAAGTCGATCTCCAATGAAGCTTCAAAATAGTTGGATAAATTAGTTTTGTTAAAAATATTTAATATCGAGTGCTTAGTCGAGATTCTTCATTCATCTATCCTATTCCGTGATTCCAACTTCTGATTGTATTTCTTCAAATCAAAGAGAATTATTATTAACACAATAGGTTTATTAGTTTCTCTCATACCTCGTTCTCACTCAGTTCGAATATGTCGTCGAAGAGTCTGAAATAGGTTAGTAAATTGCTGATCAAATGATACCAAAGATATCTACGATTGGAATTTGTGGTATGTATGAATAAGCAGTAATAAAAATAATGAGGTAGTAAAATAACATTTATTTATTCGTTATTTACTTAAAACTATAGATGAATCTCAAAGGCGTTTTCGTATAACTTTACAAATTACCTATCATATAGAGAAACAGTACAAGACAAATGTGGAATTGGAATGCATATTATGAATTCAGCAATTCATTCAATATGTATTGATTGGATTATGTATGATTTATTCTTGTGACATTGTCGTTCACATTAAATAGCGATTCTTGTACGATTCTATTCATGCTTATATCGTCATTTGTCGCTGTTCACGATCATTTCACTACCAAATAGAGCAAGAACCAGTTTGTTTCGCAATTATCGACTTATTCGATAGTGTTACGTGTTTGAAGCGATAAAAGTTCGTTTGTACATTTTGTCTTCATTCAAATGTTTCAGAGGAATGAAACGAGTGTCGCCTTATCACTTAACTCAATAATAGGTTTGATTTTTCGGTAGGCTATGACAGTTGTTTTGGTTTATGCATAATTTATTCTTCCTGGATGCTTCGATGCTTCTTCATTCGTTCATGTTCATTCATTAGAACATGAGACTTTACCGAATAATCACGTCCGAAATTTATGAATCATTTAATTGTTTTCATTTCATATGAATCATTGTGTCATAAGTGTTGAGCAATAAAGCGCAGAGCTTTCCCATCGAGCAATCGCTGTGAGATGTAATCATATCCGAATTCATTACGTATGATTGAGATGAATGAGTGCAAATCTCGCCTTCATATGTACTGAGGGTGATGACTTATGATAGAAGTAGTGAGACTTACTAGCATGTGATCCAAATATTAACTCATTGACCTTTAAAGAATAGGAAGGCTTGGTCTGATTTGATGTAGTTCTAAACCGTCCCACGCAACGATATGTAGTCTCTTCCAATGCGCTGCGCGCTTTCATATAGTGTAAACAAGAAAAGCTAAACAAGAAAAATCATTTCGATTGCTCCTAGATAACGAGTAATTAAACTCTTTATACAGATGTATGACAAATTATCGATCGGTATACGTACAAATGCTCAAAAAAAGTTCTAGTGATGATTTACTACGTTCTTATCATTCCAAAACCTGTCTTTATAACATATTGAACAATGATTTATATATCGCAATTCCTCTTAAAGATTTTAACATTCAATTTTTAATATTGGTGTTTTCGTACAATTCTTCGACTAGAAAAGATGGCGGTGTGATGAATGTATATGTCTGACTTGTTTTTTGTTTTGTGCTTAATTTTAGAATGAGTGACGTAGTGAAAAATGTTATACTTTGTTAATCTTATGAAGATAGGAGAAACGTGTGTGTTGTCTTTAAACGATGGAAATTTAAATGATTTTTGTTGAGTCACGAATGGTTGTTGGTGAGAATGTCTAAAAAGTAGCTAGTACATCTCAAGCTCTATTGAATTATAACGTACGTGTTTACCCTATAAATTGTCCAAGATATTGGCACAGCCTTTTTTTGCTACAAGCGATATTTTTCATTTGTCTTCTTGAGTGTTCTCGTTTACACTCCTCTAGATTTGTTATTACTTTTATGCTTTGAATAAAGTAAGAATGGATGGTCGTGTTAACTGTAACCTTATTGAGTAATACACCAGGTTAGTATATAGTGTTTTAATGAAGACACAGTAAAAACACAGGCTAACTTTTTGGCGTAGTCGTTTTCTTCAGAGCCTATGAAAATTGGTTTGTTTTTTTTTATTTTGTGTGCTTACTAGATTCTACTGAAAACTGTAAGTGTAATAATAAGTGTTGACTCATTTTAGTACTAAACTTTAAACTATATATTTTGATTCTCTCCAATAATTTATATGAAATGGCGCAATCGAATGCGCCAACTTTTTTTCTTTAAAAGTTTTTTTTTCTCTATATATGCACATGAGAGGTACTAACGATCTATCCGAGTCTATTTAATGATGGAGTGATACTGAAATGTCTTCGCGACAGCTTTTAACATCTTAATAATCAACACGATATCTTATGAGCGTTTTTTTTTACATCGGAAGGTTTCTGTGATTTCAAATTAGAAATTGATCAGCTGATGTTTAACGCGACAATGCATGACATTATGAATTACGTGGTGTGTGGTTTGTTGATGATTAGAGAGAGTGTGTAACTACGATTGTTTTACTATTCAACGTTTATATGTATATATATTTCTGTTTTTATTGAGATATATTTTTGCAAATGGTTTTCAGCGACTTCGAACCGAGAATCGTCTTCTTCGACAACGCATTGACTACTTAGAAGCTGAGTCTTCTGCACTAGCCGATCGGCTCGTTAAGGGTCAGGTGAGATTGTTAAGAAGATTAAACTTTTGCAGACAGAGTTATTTCGTTAAAGTGTTTCTTTACTGCCGACTAAATCAAGTAATTCGTTCTTAACAACTTAGCAAAGTTGATGGCTTTTTTCTTATTTTACTATTTACAGATTGTTAAGGAGTATTGAAAGGTTTTTAATCCTAGTTTAAAGTACTGTTTATAGGTAAATCTGGCACAAGAAGCAGAGAATTCTATCAACATAGCACATGAACTTAACAAACTTCGTGACATTAACTCTGATGCACATCGAAAACTTGAACAAGCCTACGATACTATAAGGTAACGTGTTCTTGCTTCTTTCAATACAACAAAATCTTAGGAAGTTTCTAGTTTGATTGGATTTTACTCAAATATGAAGCTAACCGCTATGAAATTTTTATTCATTTGCACCTAATCAATTCTTATCGATCGTATTTATTACCAAAAACAGTTGACATAGTCATATCTTTCGCACACATTTGTAGCTTTAAGGTTAGGTAATATTAAGTATTGTGGGTGCGATGGCAGTGTTATAGTAGTACATGGGCCCGAAATCAGGCTCATGACCTCACTTAAGCCTACCGAACCCGCGATTCCTCTGCTGCCGGTTGATTATTATCAGAAAAATTTGGGTAAGATAAAAAAATCTCGGTTTAACACAAATGCGTAAGCGTACCCTACAACAGCGATTGACCAGCGCCGAACCTTATATAGTATTGAATGAGTAGAAATAGTTTCAACAATAAGAAATCGAGTAATCCTTCAATTTTGTGAGCATATATGCGTGAATTGGATTGATTCTAGGGAGTTATCATGTTCTCGTCATGGTGATATGATGGATGCGGCTGTTCAAGTAGACGATACAAGTATGATCGAACATATTCATTCACTTCAGCAGGAGCTTATTGAGTGTCATACTCGTCAGGCAGATCATGAGAATACTATTCGAGATTGCAAAATTCGAATATTGGTAAGATTTGAATCATTGACGATATTTACCATTTTAACTGTTATTTTAGGTAATTTTGCGAATATTTCAAGGTTGTTCTATGTTACACATAATTAATTCAACTGTTTTCATGCGAAAAAAGAGTAGTCAAAACTGTTTCTTAGTGGTCTGTCCTGATTCGTAAATATTAGTTGGACAGTCATGCTGCTCAACAAGAGTTATTTTGCCTAAGATGAACCAATTTTTTAAATTGTCTACCTACAACTATACAGTTATCACCTCCAAATGATGCTCTATGAAAACGTACTTGAATGTAGGATAAATTTGTTAAGGAAGTTTAGTGACGAGTGATATGACGTCAGTTCATTACATCCTTTTCATTGACTACATCGTGAGGCCTCGTCATAGCTCTGTATACCAAATTATATCAATTAGTAGGAATCATATGTTTGGAAAATGGGACGGAATTTTTTTTCTTTTTATTGATTTCTTTATTGATTTTAGTGTTATTTTATAGAACGAATTCAGAGTCATTGTATTTCTTCTTTAAAGACTATTTTGAAGAAAAAGCATGAAAATTTGTTACATTTAGGTGGGTGTTTCATGTGCCACATAGAGTTATTGCAAGGAATAAGAGGCATATTCAAATTTTATGTAAAATAACCTCGGTGCTACATTAAGGGAACAGCTACAAAGCATAAAAATGAACTCCATACGACTTATCTCGATATTCAAGTTTTTTATTAAAATCACATCTTCATGTTATAGAAAAGAAGCACGATATCTTCCTGGTGTAATTAGACAGATACTCCAATTTATTTTCTTTTTGCATTATTCTGTATTGTTTATTCGTGGCAAATTTTTTGAGTTATCGTATGTTAGAGGTCAGTCGAGTAATTGAAAACTCTTTATTTCAAATGTTATATTCAACATATCTGAGGGTAAAAAACAATTGATTTCAAACTAGATTAACATTCATTAAGCTTTAGTTTCAAGATTGGCAATATATATATATATATATATATATATATTTATTTATTTATGAAATAATCTTTCTGCTGTTGATTATCGACTCAGACAAACAGTCGAATTGGATCTTCCATTTGGTTAAAGGTAGCGTGTGCAGTGTATAGTGTTCGATCTGGAAACTGGCAGAGGGTTGTAATTGTTTCCCCGAAGTTCTGTGAAGAAATAGGGCTATGAAGCAGGTGGTGAACCCATTATGCATTGGATATCCAATGGAATTTACTCCATTATTGCTCTTCTACAGTGCTCATTGCTTATACAAATGTGTTCGCCACAAATCTTCGATACATTGTCGGGTACGTGTCGGCTTCATAGAGCAGTAAAAAATAGGAGTTCAGGAATATTTCCTTATTGTGTTACCACGACGGAGCCGAACACTAATGGCGTGTTGCATGGCACCCGTAATCTGGTATCATCTTGCTTACGTACGGCCTACATTTGCAAGTCGTATGTTAGAAAAGGAAGAACCGAGGTTTCGGGGAGGCTAGTTTAAAGTTTCTATATTCTTTGTTCTTTTAAATACATCTTTAATGTTGCCATGTTAAACGTTGTCATTGCTTTGTTTATTTTATTATCATCTTGTCATAGGTGAACTTGGTTTAGTGTTCCACAGAGAGCATTCCAAATTTCATTCCATCGAGCGTACAATTGTTACGACAAATTCAAGTATTTTTTTGTGAACGTCTTTTTCGCAATGCTCAACTGAAAACCAAACCAATTCCTTCACAAACATACTCGAAGTAGGTCAATATTTGCTTTGCCTGACTGGTGTTTACTCAAATGAAAATAATATTGTCAGCAAAGCGGAGGTGGTGTAGCTATCGACCATTAATTTTCACTCCTACATAATATCATCCTAAAAGACGCTTGACATTTTTAGGGGTAGTTCTGAATAGTTTCAGCAAAATAATACCAACTTGTGGAGCTCCCTTCTTTCAGTTGATAATGATGTTATTGAAAATTCGTGAGATCATGTAAAGTTTTTGCATAACTCATGAATAATCTTAATTGCATGATAAATATTTGGTCAATTCACGTTTTCCATGTCCATGTCTTCTTCAGCTGAATTGAAAATCTTATTTTTGAGATGGACAAAGCTAGCATAATATGTTCTTCTGTATTCTCGTGG
The DNA here is from genome assembly GCA_000816705.1 of Dictyocaulus viviparus. Lineage (NCBI taxonomy): Eukaryota > Metazoa > Nematoda > Chromadorea > Rhabditida > Metastrongylidae > Dictyocaulus > Dictyocaulus viviparus. Next base: position 110,133 of record KN716536.1, read on the forward strand.
TGTTTTGATAAGCACAATTGTGTGAAATTGGTCTATCGGCTAAACGGAATAGGATTTTAATTTCTTGTGATCTTCTTTGTCAGTTCTATTGAACAAAAAGTCGCTAGAAAATAAGATAGACGACAAGCAACAAATAGGACGATACAAGTCAGTTTTGTGCAGCATCATAGTGTGCTTGTCTTCCAATGAATTTGAAATTTGTTTTCCGAAAACTATTGTGCGTATTTCGGTCTCATTTATGATGTCAAAAGAGGTACTTTCTAAGATTCCCGGTGATGTTGATGACTCTCTTCACAGACACCTAGTGATTCATTTCTATGGAAAAAAAGCACTACAGGAATGAGGCCAAATTGTGTTCTTGCGACGTATTTCTTTCTACTCACCTATATTCACTTTCTAAAACAATGTCGTCTCGTTTTGTGTGATAGAAATTGAACGAACTTAATGACTTGATAAATTTATACCGTTGGAAATTATGTCGTTAGAATTTCTATTCGAAGATTTCTAATAAATTATTTTGATAGGATTTCTATTAAAAGTCAATTAGGTCCTAATTAAGATATTTGAGGAAAATGAGTTATTCGAAAATTGTGTCAAATAAACGGTGTAACTTAATTCGTGTTCATTACGACTTTTTTTTCATTTATTTCTTTTTGCTGATTGAATACGTGAAAGGTGAAGCACGTTCACTCACTAACGTACGTTGTTTCGTAAATTACTAATATATTTCTTTGTGAATCGGAAATGGGTACGATTTGCCTTCATTTCATGCGCAGTGATAGTTAAAATATTGTATGCAATTACGTAATAATTCTTTTGCCATAAATTTTTTTAATAGGAACTTGAAGCAGCAAACAAACGCTTGCGTGAGAATGAGCCATATGAAGGAATCGCTGGCTTACAGGAAGAACTTATCTCAGTGAAAATGCGTGAAGCTGAAAGTAATCTGGCTGTAAAAGAGATGCGGCAGCGACTCGCTGAACTCGAACAGCACTGGGCGGTATGTTGTTAAATGTTTTTTTTTCGTTGTCGAACAAGGTCAAAAATGTATTTTTTCATATTTATTTATTTTTCATCAATCATAATACTTCATAATGGTTTTGTTTTAATAATTTATATTCCTGATGATGCAGAATGGATCACAGAGCTTGGAAACTCAGGCGAGACTTTAGCCTGCATCCCTTTTCAAGCTCTGTGATTGACTTAGCATTATTAGAGACGCCTTTTTTACTTATTAGTTCTTTTACAACTATTTCTACATATATAATTTTAGAAGTACGTGCATATGAGAGCATTTGATCCAGCGTCGGTTTCTGTTGATAGTGAAAATGCTTCGAATGACTCCATTACAACTCCATCTCTCAATTCTGCACGGTTAATAACTATTTAATTTTTTGAATTTTTTTTCTTGCTTCTACATGCTTTACAGTGCGTTGCAAAAGAAAGAATAAGTGGCATACAGTACCAATAGCACTCACTCTAGTGGTACACTCTATGGTTTTTTTAGAGCTAAATACATACTGGTTGTACTTATCTTACACAGAACCAGTTGAGGTATCATTACCTGAATGTGTGTTGAAGTAATGGTGTTAACCTCGCTTTCATACTCATCTTCTTCTCATTGAGGTTGATTTTTAGTGCACGACTAGCAAAAATCACGGCGTCGATTATTGGTGGTTCGTCAGAGACTGATGATGGTTGCATCACCGTAAGAGAGTTAGAAGATCAACTGATGGGTGTTCGTATTAAGGAAGCTGATAATCTAGCTGAATTAAAAGAAATGCGTCAAAAGGTAAGGACTTAATGTCTGCTATTCCTTATTAGCTTTCCCTTCCGCCAATAACGTTATATAACTTTGATAACGTAGTAATTAAAAGTTCTGTAGTGTGAATACTTGATATAAGGCGTCCAATTGAATTTTTCCTCTCGTAAGAGTTCGTAACTCGTAACTAGACTGTTTTTCGATGATGTGAATAAATGATTTTATAATGATTGCTCAACAATCCTTTTAGTATTAACTGAATATGTGTTCAATAATTGTGTTATTGGTTCTTAGCCGTGTTCGATGTGTGTGGCATTACATGGTGAAGGGATCCAATAGGTCGCCCAGAGTCATTCTTCAATTCATTTTTTTTCTTTGCAATAATGATGATTGATCAAAATCTATGTTTTCATTTAATAGGTCATGGAACTGGAAACACAAAATCATGTGTGTACCAATCAACTCAGAAGGCAGGATGATGAGATGAAACGAGTTCGAGAGGAAATTGAAGCTGTACAAAAGGTCACTATTTTTATTTACAAGTATTTCGTACTTTTTTCTTTTTTTTTTCTTATTTTAGATGGGTAGTAGAAAAATGCGGCGCGCATTTAATTATTCCTTTTTTTCTTGATTTTTCTTATGGGATTTCTTCTGAATCTGCACAAGTGTATTGTTCATTGAATTTTTTTTGTTGGCTGCTCTAGAGCTCAGTTCTACTGTTGACTGCTTCAGCTGCTCTTATTTATGAGTGCATATTGCTACTGCCTTTGCTTTTTTCGTTCTAGTGCGTTTGAATCCGTTGCGTCTGGTAACTATAGTTATTTTTGGTTTACTTCAGCAGCGACCAAAGCAGTCCATAGTAAAATTGAACAAGCAATAGATTTGTGCAGTTTATAAAAATAGTAAATTGCATGAATAAATTACTTAATTACCAATTTATCTATGATTTTTGTTGTAGGTGAGGCGTGAACTAGAGGCGTTGTTGCGACAAGAACGACAACGAGGTGTTATGCGGGAATCGGAACTTAACGAACAATGCATTATGGAACGACTGAAGTATTCAGAAGCGATGCAATCTGTTCAAGAACTGCAACAGACAATCACTCAGCTTGAACTCAAGGTCGACAATTAACCGTATCCTATATAAATTCTAATGTCACTAATGTTAGTGTCATTCTTAATCATTTGAAACGCGATAGGCCACTCAAGTGATGAAGATTCACTTGAGCGTAATGACTGAACCACTGAAGGTCGAAATCCAAAGTTGAAAACTCGTCTTCTTTGACGCCTAGATGGTATTTATTTGCCAAAGTAACGAGTAGCTATTGTATTAACTGAGGGGCACACATGACAAGTGCAGTCATAAATTTATATTCTACGAAGCATCAAGAAATATGAATGCCGTCGTTCCACATCGAAGGAAGTTATGCACTTTTTTAAACTTTCCAATAAAAGAATGACTGAAGAGTGGTTATATGTTCTTTGCTTTAGAAGAATTGGTTTTTGAAGCATCATCGAGTAATTTGAATGTCTCTTGACACTTTTGAACTTTTCTTGAAGTGATTTAAATTGTAAGCTTTGATGATTGTACGCTCTACCAATATTTCTCGTTTGTTAATCTACCACCGTCCGCGGTGATAGACGACTTCTTTATAGACAACAATATTGGCGAGTACTCTTTTGTTTGTTGAAAGCAGTAGATAAAATTCCATAGCGGTATACGCGATTGTGTCTGCTCATCCGAAAGGTGGTCGTTCATTAGTATTTGCATCTTCTTTGACTCTATTCTACTACATTTTCTGTCCCACCTTCCGACTCTTCTCAAAATGTAACCAGCGTGCTTATGGTTTGCTATCTATCTATATTCCCATTATTTTCGAAATCCGATTATTTACATGATTTTGAACAGCTAAGTTTCCCTTATAATTTTGTATTCTATCAGATTTGAAAATTTTTGTCTATGTTTGAGAAGCTTATGTTTTAACGAGTAGTGGCATGCTCATGTATTTATGTGAGTGGTTTTGCGATCTAAATTTTAGAAGGAGGAATTTGTAGCGTTCTTCGAGAAGACACATTAGAGTCCAGCAGAACGACTATGCCATACAAAATAATGGAGTAGAATATTTCTGTTATTGCGGACATATAACAACGAGAGAATACATAACTGTCTCCATCTAGCAGATTTGGCAAAAAAATATTATGAATTTAAAAAGTTTCCATGACGTATGGTGGACATATGTGCTCTATATGTTCTATTGGCGGCCTGTTAACCACAAAATTTGTTTGCCTCTCTCAAGTTGCCGTTGGCGACAGAGCTTTCTGTGTTCTGGGTGCAGACTCCGGACTCCTACTGAACCACGTATGTTTTCTGTAGTTTAGGGAATGCATTGTAAAAGTGTTTTTAGGTTGTTACAATACTCAGTGATTACGTTTTAAGGTAAGTTGTATATTTGGTACTTCGCTATAAATTTTCTCAAGTGAGGAAAATTTTAACAAAAGTTTACTCTGAGTTAGACATTGGCGAAATTCTGCACAATATTAAAGTTAGAGAGCAATTTAATGTTATAATAAATGATAAAATTAAATCAATTATTGTTTTTACCTAGAACATTAATTTCTTCTAGTTTTTGAAAAAATTTAAGTTGCTCTTCAAGTATTCTTGTATGGCGCTCCATATAGTGTTATATTGAAACGCGATTCTTGGCAACTTTCTTTCTTTTTGAGTTAGACTAGCACTATATCGTTTTCTGATAATGTTGGAATTTAATGGATTGCAATATGATGAGTTCTCCTATTTCAGAAAGCTGAAGGATGGACGCAAAATCAGCTGCGAGGCTCATCTGTATGTGAAATAGACGACGATTCTGTAAGACTTTGAACAGAACACATGAGTTACTTGATCTGTCTATTACACGGAGAATTTCTACTGTACGATTCATAAGGAAGCATGCTTCCTAGCATGTTTTATTTTCGCAACATTTAGTTAATATGCTTATCATTTTACCCGGATTTTTACGAATATCTTAATTTTCGTTGTTATATTTTTCGTTTTGCATTACTTTGAGGTACTATGAGTGCAGTTTTTGAACTCACGTTAACAACTGAAAAATCTTTATATCGTAAACGTTTTATTTACTGTTCATCAGAGATCGTGCAAACTTTCAACATATATTAACAGCAAAACAAACATTGCAATATATTAGCAACTGAAGAGAAATTTTTATTTTCCAAATATTATTTTTCTATTATTTTGATTTATAGACTTCACATCTCTCAATGGGATCTAATGGGGACGTATTTTCAATAGGATCTGAAGATATGAACGCACTTGTAGCTGATATGGTTGTGAAGGTACCGGTACTTGATGAGTTAGCAGAAGAGGGATCTAATACTGAGACCGAAGATCATCGACCAAAAGTGATTCTTACCACTCTAGTTACTTACTATTTGAAAATTATACTATTGAAATCAGTTAAACTACAAACGTGGAAATCCAATGAGTTAGAACCGTAAAGCATACTTATTTACACATTATTCAACTCCATGGAAGTGATATCGAGCCTATCGTTTGTTATTGAGATTTTTTTCTGCAAGAACTCTGATCGGCAAATAATTATTACTTATTTCCTTGGTTATTTCCATCACTCAGCTTCACACGTAGTGCTTGCCACAGCAATCCTTGATTCGTTGTTTTTTTTTTCCGCGTTTCTCGTTCATTCAAGTGGTTTGTTGCATACAGAATGAACCACTCTACACTTTTTTTTTTCATTTGTCGTCTTGTATTCTCGTTATATAACTAGCCCACCTATATTTCGCTTTCGGCATGTATTCCTAAGCTTATTGCAGACAGCATGATTTTTGGAGATCAGTACTGCAAAGTCCGGTTTAGTGGTGTGTTTGCGTAGTATGTTTGAGAAGAGTCTGTGGTCTTGTGGTCAGAGTCTTCTGGTCTTCACTGTAGCCGGTCATCGGCCTCTATGGGTTTGAGAGATGTGCCCCATTAAGATGGTGGTGATTGTTTGTAGATTTACTCTTGGCTAAATTTCTATATTGAAATAGAAATTGTAGGAACACCTCACAGCCACGCTGATCCGATAACCGTTCCAGAAGAGGCTAACAATTAATAGCAATTTCAATGCTTTTGATCTATTTAAATGAGGGAAATTCAAGGAATATTCTTGTAGCGAAGAAAATTTTGATTTCAGGAAAAGCATGATGGAAATGTTACTGGAGACTCCGGTGTACACAATTCATTGTGATAATTTTATTGATTCGTTAACGTTCTTTCTCTTTCGATTAACCGGTACTGTTTTCTCCCATAATGTCATTTAATTTCCTTCTTTGTTTTGTTATACCTTCTAATCCTTACATTTTTTTTGTACAGAATTTTATCCATGTGATGATACTGTTACGGTATTTTTCTGATAGTTTACGTCTCTACCTATTGTGTATTTTCTTTTCGTTTTTTAACCGATCTACTCATTATGATTTTTTGGCATTTGAGCTTTTGTACTTTCTGAGAGTAGTGTTGTGCATAAGGAAATCGGTTTCTATCAAGTGTTTGCTAATACTGTAAAATTGTTGAAAAGTGATTACGGTTTTATGACCTACTGTTGTATGGATATGTTTGAATATGCAACGATAATATATCCATATATGGAGATGACGTAGGATCAGCATTCTCGATTTGGGTTTACTACTTTTATGGTTTCCTTTTGTTCGAATCACGTCTGCTCTAGGCTAAAATGTATTTATAATAAAGATAACATGTTGTTAATCATCTAATCGCTTTGTCGGACTGAATCGATGGGTTTATCTGAAAAAAAAATAGGAAACGAAGTATTGGTAACCGCTCTATATAGTCCACTCTAGTTAATTGTTTATCCAGTTTCTAGTCATAGTTTATACTGTAAAGAATACACGATAGAAAAGAAACCACATTTTCAATATTTCCTAAGACTTCTTATTTCCTTTTGTGGGTATGTTTATGATAAACACAGGATTTATAGCAAAAGTATTGTGCCCATGTTAGTAAATATACTTATGCTAAAAATATCTAATTATTCTGTTGTAGTGCTCATTGATTGTACTATTTATGACATTATACCGTCTCGTGTCTTAGTACTGGAAACAGTCAAACTAATACAGAAGTATTTCTGTTGCCACTTTTACTATCTGGAAAAAAGTGAATTTTTTTCAGTCGTTACATTTAGATGATGTGTAGGAGCTATAAAACACAAAGAAATTAAATAGTACAATTTTTAAAAGCTTTTCTATTTATCATGAATATGAATTAGCAAGTTAGGAGGTATCAGTGTATGGAAGCTTGCGGCTGCATCCAGACCTACTAGGTCGCGTTTTGCTGTGCGGTCGGTAAATTGGCATCGCAGAAATCCTTGTAAGATCAGCAGCACTAATTTAGTATAGGGTAGTCAAATAAATCCAATGTTTAGATCAGGCTGGTGTTCAATCACCTCCATTACATTACGTTGAAAATGAATGCATCGTAGGCATGTCCTTCAACAATGACTGATCAACTTCAAAGGTTATTTTGATATATTACCAGTCAACGAATGAAATGAAATTTCGTTAAGTTTTGAAAGAATCAGGTATGAAGGCGACAACTTGCCATTAAAGGCTCAATAATGTGCGATGCTGAACACTAGTTAGAATTCATTTTTGTCTACCATGCTGTTGTTACGCTGCGTTCTGTAGTGATTCAGGCGACTGTAGATCAACATCTAATTTAAATGTATAATTTTCCATAATAATTTACGACTAATGCTTGGAATCATACTTACTACTGTTATTTTGCACTTACTACTAAGTTATTAAGGAAATACTTCAAAAATTAGGAAATATTCTTCTTCATATGTTTTTTTTTTAACGTGGTAACGTAAATGGTTTATCCATGTTACCATAGCTCTAACTAGTACCTCCATCTATTCAGAGTCTTCGATCTCAACTTTCAACAGAATTCTATCATTGATTCTGGAATTCCATAATTGTTGTGGTCATTTTGGTTCGAAGAAGCATGTTCCTCGATTTTTCTTAGCGATGTTACAATTTTGAAAGAAAACCAAGCTGCCCACGAATTCATGGTAGTGTAACGATTCAGTCATATCGTTATGTTTTCATTTTTTCAGACACTCCATCTGAATAATGGAATGGGCCGTATTTATAATAATGTGGTGACATGTGTAGTTTTTCTTGACGTGACGTTGTAAACGCTAAACCTATCAATGATGAACTTTTGGAGCGTTCAATTTTTCTTGAAAAAATTCTGTCTTTATGTTTAGTAAGAATATTTTGAGCTTGAAAAACACTCATTATAGAAATTATCGGAGTTCAACTTTATTACATCAATTTTGAATTTTGAAAGAAGCATTCTCTTAAAACAATCAATGCACATAAAGTACTGTTGATTAAAAATAACAGTGCGTGCGTATGAAAGTTTTACTGCAAATGTGCAAAAATGTGCTAGATAAGAAAAGAATACGAATAGAATTTGACGCTGATCAATTCCTATTCGGAAAGCGCTGCTACCGTTTTAATGTGGTTTCTACAGCAGAAAACTATGCAAAATTTTTCTTCTTTATAGTTTGATTGACTACTGCTAAATTACAAGTGACAACTGATAAAATGTACTCAAATTACCAAAACCTTAGCTAAAGCATTAGTTAGGTTAATTCATGTATTT